>ML859905.1:13489-25179 GCA_009831015.1 Picea engelmannii
AAGCCTAAGCTAGGCCCCACCCAAATTCCAAAAATTAAAAAAAAAATTGAACTTTTCCTTAAAAATGCGTATCCCCCTTGAAGCGTGCGCATTTTTCCTTGAAGCGTGCGTGAAGCGCCCTCTGAAGCGCGCTTCAGAGGCAATGCTTCAAAAAAGGCAGGAATCGTGATTTTTCAGGGGGAATTGCGCTTCCTTTTTTTGAGTCGCGCTTCGGAGGTCGCTTCTGGGACGCACCCGCCCGGATCGAGCTTCGGGGCTTCGAAGCGGGGGGGAAGCTTCCGGTAACCCTGGATAACTCTCCAGAAAAACCCTCAAAATGATGGTTGTGCCCCTGCAAATAAAACCCAAGTGTCGCAATGGTCACAGGCTCTCCTGATAAGCTGGATCGAACCCTTCTCTAGGTGATGGTGCACCCTTGCTGGAAACACAAGAACAGTACGGCCCTGCTATCTTCTGAAGCGCTAGATGGAAATATGCTGAGAGTAGAATGGTGTGGAGGAGTCTTTCATCTCCGAGACCAAGCTGTGGAACAAGGTGAGTGGGTATTTCACCACTGAGTTGCTCACAAGGGTTTGTACAGCAAAACCCCCAAACTGAATGCTCAAGAGAAATAACAAGCAATATACCAAAACCAGAATGAATAATAAGTGCGCCCCAGCCTTCTATTTATACTTTTTCTTCTATTCCTCTGTTGAGTTAGATTAACTCCTAGGGTTAACTTCTATTCTATTATTGAATTATCTTTTACTCCTTTTAACCTTTTCTCTTCAAGTCAACTTAAGAATATAACCTTAGTCTAGTTGACTTTCCCCCTCAATTTGAGACTATGGCCTAGTGGAGATGCCCAGGCCACTGAGTCTCCTCATTACCTCTTAATCAAGAGGTGGGGAACATTACATTCTACACCAGTTTCATGTGCAGATAGAGAGAGGGCGCACCAGTTGAGGGTTTCCAGCAAGAGGGGCGCACCATCCATTGAGGGAGGATTCATTCTAGCTGAGGAGAAGTGATTTCGGGAATTCCAGGTATTGGGTTTTCCTTGCAGGTGTCTTGGCATCATTCTTGGTGATTTTTCGGAGTCTTTCAGTGGAGGATTGATTTGTATTGAGAGTGGGACGATTTCCCAAGAGGAGGGCGCACCATTATTTGGAGGGTAGCTAGATCTAAGGATCTAGCAGGTATTTTGATGATTTGAGCACTTGGGTATTCATTATCATGCCCCGATCTATCATTCTAGTGGATTGGTGGAGTTGTTGGAGGTCTCTAGGAGAGAGGCCGAATTATTAGGGTTTCAGTCATCTAGTGGGGCGCACCATTCAGTGGAGGAGTTCAGATCTACAGGGTTTGAGAGGGATCTTGGAGATTCGGGCACCTGGGTTGTTCTTGCCATCACCCGATCTACTGTTTGGCATCTTTCTTGAGGTGATTGGACATCTTTGGCACCAGGGCCGAATTGTTGAGGAGCTTCAGCTATCCAGTAGGATGTGACATTGGTCTTCATCTCTTATCCACCTTGGAGGCTTATTTTGTATTGTCGGGAGAATTTTCTAGCAGCTCTATTGTCTATCTTCTTAGCCATCTGTTGAGCATTCCAGATCGGCATCTTCATTGTAGCAGGTTTCTCTATTTCATGAATAAAAGCAATTTGAGATGTTTTGGCTTGTCTATCATATTGCATATGGTTGAGGTATGTTCCATGGTTGTCTCTTCTTTTTATTTGCTGCAAACATTCATATAAACACATCAGTAAACCCTAAAGCCGAAATCAAAAGGCCATTCCGCAAGTAAACACCAATAAACAAATAGATCAACAAAGTGTTTGACGAAATACCTCACTCAGAAAAAGTTTAAAAAGACACCAAAACTGTGATGATCCTTGCATAATGGCTTGGGATCATTACACACAATGCCTAGGTTCAAGCCCATTGTCACCTTGACTTGAACCTCTTCCGTCTAGGCTTACTCCTAGGGAAGGCAAGGGGGGTAGACCTTAGTTACTATGTGAGATTAAAAGCTAATTCTAGGAGTTGATTTTAGTTGATTAAAGGTTAGGGGATCTAGCCTATATGACAATCAACAATGCAAAGTGCAATATTTCAAATGCAAAAGAAATCCTTTCCCTAAGTCCACTAAGACTAGTGCCTAAGATTGAGCAAGGGGTTAACTAAGTTAAAGGGAGTTTTAGAATCTACAAAGATTACAAAAGAAATACTAGATACAAGATTTAACAATTAGGACTAGATACAAATAAAATGATGTAAACAACTATCTACAAAGTTAAAGTGTAAAGACTAACTAAGAGATACAACCATGATACAATAGATACAAATTATACAAAGCAAGATAACAAAGCAACTAATTTGCAACTAACTTGAAGTGAACTTGAATGTGCAGGTAAAGAAAGATGCTCAAAAGGAAAGTGAACCACAACACATCAAGCCAACAATCTCAAACATAGAGTACCTCCACAAGATGCGCAACTCTAAGGGGATGTTTCACCGGCATACACAACAACAAACCGCAAACAATGAAGTTGTCTCCAAAGGATGCACAACTTCAAGGGGGTTGAGCCAACTTAACCAAAACACAACTCAAAACTCAAGCCTCCAAGGGCAAGAGCGCAACTTTAGTTCACTTAGTCAATATCCACAAGATGCTTAAAGTAAAACTTGCATGTGAAATAGATGTAAAAGTAAAGTGTTTGCAAGGTGACTTAAGCATAAACCATAAAGATATACCAATGTAGATTGCCCAAGGTTGTTGTGGATTAATTAGGACTAGTTAAGTTATTAATGTGAAGTGTTAAATCCTAAACTAAGTGACAACCCAAGAACTCTCCCTGCTTGTACCAAAAGAATTGTTGGGTGCTCAATAAGTGAGGCAAACAAGGCCACACCCTAGCTCCACATGTCAATCTGGAAATAAAAGTACTCCACAAAGGGGACACCTAGTGTCATGAGACCATCCCTGATCTAGCACCCCCTGCTTCTTCCTTAGGTTCCTTTTTGTTGGCAAAGTTGAGACAATAAATGGTGACCTATTAAACTAGATAAATTTTAGGGCCTAGGAGCTAAAGGTAAATTAAGCTTAAGTTGGTTTAGTTAAGTTAAGTTAATGAAGTGATTGCAATGTAGTGCTTGTAAAAGAAAGTGTGCTTGCAATAAGGAAAAGTACTTGAAAGATAAATCACAATAAAAGTAAAGTACTTGAACTTGAAATTGCAAGAAAGTAAAATGCTTGAAAATAAATAACAAGATATTACAATGCTTAGAAAAGTAAATTGCAAGATATAAAGAAGTACTTGAAAGATAAATAACTTAAAAGCAAAGTACTTGGAATGTAAATAACTTGCAATGAAATGAAATGAGCAACATAAGCAATGTAAATTCGTTATGCCTCCATGGGCCTAAGCTAACATAAGGTGATTACTTCTAGATCTAGATAATTTTAAACCATTAAACACATGAAAGAAGCAATAACCATGTATTAGCCTAGCCTTACGATTTTGGGGGTTGGCTTAGCCAAGCTCACTCCAAGGTGTAGGCAAACAAAAGAAAGAAAAATACTTGAAAGGAAAACTACTCTAAACAACCACAACAAGTGCACAAGATGGAGGACAAAGCCTGCCGGTTTTGTACACAAGTGGGTAAATAAAATAGAAATGTTAAAACTTGAAAGAAACTCCTAGCCACACAACCTTGTCCTAATGACAAGTGGGGCAAATAATGTAAAATAATTAGCTGAAAAATAAAACTAATTCCTAGCCTTACATTTTTGGATGATTGGCTTAGCCAAGCTCTATCCAAGGTGTAGGCAACTTGTAAAAAATAAAATGCAGAAAATTAATTACAATGAAGAGAAGTGCAAGCCCTTGGGACTCTCTTGGGCTTGCTTACAACGTAGAAAAGAGAAGAAAAGAAGAGGGTATTTGTTACCCAATCTTGGGAGATTGATCTTTAGTTTCTTGTGGCCCCAAATGGCCTCTAGACCACCTCTTTGGCCACCAACTTGCAAAAATCAGCAAGCAAAAGCTTGTTGGAAATGTTGCACAACTGACACAAATGTTAAGAAAATTTATGCTTTTTACACAGAAATTTTCTGCAGAAAATTACTGCAAATATAATCAATTAAAATGACCTATTCTAAGTGTTAGTATGCCCAAAATATGAAAGAAAACTGCAGAAATAAATTCCAAAAAAAAATTAGAGGTGAAAATGGTTGGAAAATGCTATTTTCCAGATCTGAAAATAGCTCTCCCAACACCAAAAATGACCTGCAAAAGTGAGATCAAGCTACAAGATAGAGAGAGGGGTGAGCATATATGTTAGATCTACAAAATACTTTGCAAAAGAAACAATATACTCAATCTAGATCAACAATAATACTATTGCTAACATACCCAAGCAAAAGACTTTGTTTGGGATCTCTACTCTAAGCAAATAAAATGCATACACAATAAAATAGCAAGTCACCTCCCAAAATAGTAGATGCACAAAGACGACTCTTCACGCATCAATGGCCTCCAAATCTTTTCTATTAATCCAAGTAGAAGGTTGTTGCAAATATTTGCAACAAACTTCTCTCCAAAACAAGTGAGCAAGAATGAGAAGGAGAGAAAGATGAGAGAGATGGAAGAGATGGGAAAAATTTGAGCATAGTAACAGTAGCAAAAGAATTGGTGAGAAGTGAGGAGGGGAGGGGAGGGATTTCATTTATACTTGGGGAGCAAGAGCTACCCCTCTTGGATATCCTCCAAGTGTCAACTAAAGAGAAAGAGTGAGCATCTCTAGAGGAGGGGCGCACTTTCTAGGGTTAGGGTTTTGGTATGGTAGTGGGAATGCGTTGTCATGCATTAGCCAAGTCAACAGGATGAGGTGGAGGCTCTAAGAAGGCGCACTAGGGGACAAAGGGCCCCACTTGCTTTAATTTTTTATTTTCTACAGTTTACTCAAGGAGGGGGGTGCAACTTCCCTAGGGGGAACAACTTAAGTGAGTGGTGGCAAGGTGGAAAGGGGGAATGAGGGTTAGATCAAGGTTAGGAAGGCGTAATTAAAGGTTTAGGCATCATCTCCCATCTTTTCTCTAACCATTTTGCTAATTTTACAAAAAATTGACATTTTGACTATGTCAATACTAGCAATTAAATTGTTGTTTTAGACTGACTTAGACTCCTCATGGACAAACACCTAGCAAAACTTGTCCAATTGAGCTGAAACTTGGTTCAAGGATGTAGGGGGTCTCATTCCATTTCTTTTGACTACAAATACCCCTATCAAAATCCCAAGAACCCAGTTTTTACATTTTTTATCAAAAATTAATTAAAATTACCATTAACTAGGCAATTTTAAAAAGTTAAAAAAAAATTATCTAGACTCAACGGAATTCCGCAAGACTCTAGGAGATGTCTAGCATGGTCATTTACAATATTCCTAGACACTAGATACCAAAGGGATAGACCATTAGAACGCCTTTCACCACTTTGGAGGAATTATTTGTGGGAGTGAAAAACTCAAGGGAAATTAATAACGCTGGTTAGGCCAAATTAATAACCTGAGGAAAAAAAACACTCAGTGAAAGGGACTCCTCTAATGATGAAGTTCTAAGGCAACTGACTTAACTATGATCCATGCAGAGTCCAAACCCATTATATTATTATCCCACGCAGGAGAACGGAAATTTCATTACAAAAAGAAGTGTCGAATGCCAAAACTGCCTTGTAGAACCAGAAAGTCTTCATACTGGTTGCACTATCAAGTGCATATCTTCATGGTACATGGAGTTGACCCCCTAGTTGAAATAGGTGGTCAACATCTGGCTCCACATGGGGACGTGTGTTTGATCTTCACTTGGGAAGGAGAGCATACGAGAATCCAGCATCTACAAAACAAAGTGCTCACCAATACCCAACATAAATACATGTATAAACAAATAAATAAATGTTATAAACAACAATTACAAAATGAAACTATGATACAATAAAACATCTAAGTAACATAATTACATAATGAATGAAATAATACAACACTGAAATAAAAGAGAAGGGTTAGAGATACGTTACAAAGGGTGTCCCTTTGGACACCAAGTTGTCATGTTGAAGAAAAACTTCAAGGGGGAGTCCTCTCACTAGTATGTCTGACTTTATGTCGTCCCACTGGCTGAGAAGAGTTGCTAGAAGACTAATACACTTTATCCTGATTTCTAATGTACACATGTGAATCCCTGCTTCTAACCTTGGGCCACTTGGGACAATCCTCCTTAAAAAAATTCTGATGATTTTTCATAGGTGCCAAGTGAAAAGTTTCCGAACTTAATTTTTCCTTAAAAGGCTTGGCATACCTCTTCATAGGGATTATATACTTTTCATTAACAATATTAACCTTATCATCCTTACTACTTTCCATCAAATTTTCATCACACATTCTATCTTTGATTTTCCCAATTTCTGAAAAATAAGGAGGGTGTGGCCCAAGAATTCCATCTGACTTCTTCTGACATCTAATTGATTCGTCTAATGACGGTTGAGCTGATGACACATTTTCAACTGAAAAATCCAACTCTATTTCTATTTCTGAAGGAGTCAAATCATTATCCATTTTATCCAAATCTTCCTCGAGAAAAAGCCCATCAAAAGAATCCATAGCGTCCTAAACATTACAAATGTTTGGGGGTTCACTTTTAAGTTCCATCTTGGTAGATGTTAGAGAAGTAGACTCTATCTCATATCATCCCATCTCTAGTTCCTGATATACAATATCATTAGTGGTATTCCTAGGATCCTCAACATGGTACTTCCTTTCCAACTCCCCGTTTAATCTAAACATGGAACCATTTGGAGTTGGAATGGTGGCATAAGTTAAATCCATTTGCAAATTACCACCTAAATCTGCAGTTGTCTTCCTAGAAAGCATCATACCCCAGGCATCAGGTACATCAATTACGACTATATGCATTTCAATCATGATGTTTGGGAATGCAGCCAAGTGTACTTGTAATCCTTTAATTAAACCATGCACCTGAATTGTCTTGCTATCCATAGCACAAATGTTATGATAAGGTCTAGATATCCTTAAGTTCAACTGTTCCATTACCTTCTTAGTCATAACATTTGAGCTAGCTCCTAAATCAAGCATACAGTTGTGAAGAATAAAATCATTCATGAGCAAGGATAGGTAAAAAGGTCTATTCTTTTCATTTCCCCTATCCATATTCTGCAAAATAACATGTGCATCCTGATAAGCTACTGCTGGTGGAATGTCAACATTGTTCTAAGAAGGATTTTCTATGGCTCCGAGTAGCTTCTCCCTCTGAGAAAGAATCTTCATTATTTCCGACACAGGCACCAACATCTTTGCATTACTTAACCATCCTCCGAACTCAATATTTAAATCTGAGCTTGCATTCACATTTGACTTAGGAGGGCTTGGGGCTACCTTGGGAATGTTTGCTTGATTTCTATCTTGACTTCTATTTCCATTCCTTTGGTAGGTAATGCCTCTATACTTAGCCATTTCAGCTACTTGTTGTGGAGTAGTCTTAGGACCAAACTTTTCTGTTGCCTTATCTACCATAACATTATCCATGCAACTTACCCCCTCACTATGTTCCATCAAATCCATCCATTCATACATGCCAACATTATACTCATGACCAAACATATTTACTTGTTCATTTTCATCTCTATAAGGTCCCATTTCATCACAAATGTGAAGAAAGACTTGGCAAGTCGATTCCTCGTGAAACTGTCCACAAGGTCTACAATAAGGAATAGCTTGGTGATCAACCAAGTTAGTGGATTCGAATGGATTTGGTGGTCTTTGATCTTGGGGAGGAGGTCTCTTAGGCCATTTATCATTTGGCCTATGTTGGGGCCTACTAGGTTGACCCCTTTCCATGGCTATCATCTTATTTTACATGGCATTCATTTGATTAGCATATTCCTTCAATTAATTAGCATGATTAATCTCCATTTGTTTAATCAATTGAGTGAGTTCCTTAATGCCATCATTTGAAGATCCTTGACTTTCAACCTTCTTTTTCTTCTCATCATAAGGTTGGGAAGAAGTTGCTCTAGTAAAACCAGGAAGATTAGACATCCTAGCATCATGCATATTTTTATCAATCTTCACAGCCATAATTTGTACATATCTAAGAGTTTGAGGATCCTTATCCATTAGTGCATATCTCATTTCCTCCTCAAAAGCTTCCATATAGTAAATTAAGATTGCAGCATCTGAAGGCTTTATTGTATTAGGGAGACTTTTCACCGAGTCATTAAACTTCTTGTTAAATTCATCCAATGTCTCATTTTCTTTTTTATGACTTGAGCTAAGGGCAGCTAGTAGAAATCTGTTCTCTTTTTGGTCACCCCACCTTTCCTTGAAAGCTGTAACTATCTCGGCTAGGGTGCTAAACTTGTTGGGATCAAATTCTGAAAACCACTCTGCAGCATCCCCTTCTAAAGAGTACACAAATAATGTCATCTTAACATCCTCTTCATCATGACCCCGACAATACTTCAATACATATAGATCAAAGTTCAGAATGTGAGAAAGGACACTAACAACATTATTCCCCTGAAAACATGGCAACTTATCAATGGCTTTTTCAGGAATTGTGTGAGGAGCCCCTTGGAATGTTGCAAAATTCAAAGGTCTCAAAAAGGCACTCATGATTATGTTAGGATTGTTAGTAGGAGTATTAACAGTTGGTTGATTACTAGTTTGAAACAAGTATTGGATATCAATGAGTGCTTCTTCTCCAAGACTTTCAAGTAGCCTTCTAGGAGCAAGGCAATTTAATCTCCTCCTATAAACCTTTTCAGGTTCAAGAAAAGAGTAAGTCACTCCTTGTGAAGTGCTCCTAGTAGTATACTTCAAAGATTTGTTCAATGGAGTCGCCACTTGAAAAGAAAGAAAACAAAAATAAACCAATCCAAGTTAAAAAAAAATAGGGACTAAAGTTTATTACTTAGTTTTTAAAGAATAAATTAGTTATGTCGTTAAGACCAAGGAGAAAAGACTTATCCTCGACAACGGCACCAAAGATGTTTTCGTCCTTATACACACTTGCTAACGTGGACTAAGTCCAATCCACTTAGTGTGTCCTTGGAGGCACAATGCCTAGGTTCAAGCCCATTGTCACCTCGACTTGAACCTCTGCCCCCCTTGGCTTCCCTAGGAGTAAGCCTAGACATAAGAGGTTCAAGTCGAGGTGATAGTGGGCTGGGCTTGAACCTAGGCATTGTGCCTCCAAGGACACACTAAGTGGATTGGACTTAGTCCACGTTAGCAAGTGTGTATAAGGACGGCAACAGGTTCTTTAGTGAATAGAGGAGGGAGCTCTTGTTCCTTTGTGCCTTGGAAAAAGTGATGGATGAGATCCAATCAACCACCTCTCCAAGCTTGGCAACCAAAAGGCTTTTCCAACCGTGCAAACACTCTATTAAAGGAAGGTATTCCCTACACAACAAGACTTATTCAAGTACATTAGTTCATGTGAAAAATATGCAAGATCAATATCTCATAATGTATGAAATAGTAGAATCTAAAAGCAAATAAGCTAATTAGATCTTACCCTACAATGTCACAACACATCTTAAAAGGCCTTCAAAGAATAGATATGCAAAGCTTAAACCAATACAAGTTATCTCAAACACCATCGAACATCAAAGCATCCACACCATGAGAACCAACACCAATTGACCTCCAAAGTCTTTTATAATTTATTCAATTCTTGAGAAAGAGTAATACAAAGATAACTTTTACAATCAACAATTTCTTGCCCAAGCTCCAACTAAACCAATGAGGAGGGGTCAACTTAGTTAAATAGCATTTGGGGAGAGAATTCCAAAGCTAGGGCGCAAGCCAAGTGGAAGAGGGCGCATATCTCAAGTGGGGACGAGTGGCAATGAAGGGGGAGTTCCCTTTGCCACCTCTCCACTTCACTCTAGTTCAAATAAGCATGTGGGAGAGGAGAACTCATCACTTGTGAAAGGTAGGTGGAGAGGGCAAGTCATCCCTCTTGGGATTGACGCCCTTCCTCCTAAATGCACCAGATATGCTAAGAGAGGGCAAGTCCCCATCTTGGGATCTCCACCCTTGTACAACTCATTATCTAACTCTCCTTCAACTTGAGAGAGGTTGCCACCTCTTCTTGGAACTCAAGACACAAGGAAATCATGTCCCAGACATGTTACCTAAATAATAGGCTTCCTGATTTTATTTTATTTTTTGCCTTTTATTTGTCTTTTTGTGAGAGAAAATGATTTTGAGAGATTAAAATCATAGTAGAAAAAATCGTCGATTAATAGGCAAAAATAGCCAAAATTGCGATTTTTTTACTGCGCCGATTTTTTGAGGTTTGAAAAATTCGGGAAAAACTCGGAAAAAATCGCCAGTTATGCCCAAGGATAACTTAAAAATAAGAAAAACTCGATTCAGTTTTTTTTTGGCTCATTGTGTTTCGCATTTTGTGTGGAGCAACAAGGGAAGAAGTTTATGGAGGCCATCAAGCATATTTGAGGTGTGCAAAGGTAGGGTAGTGAATTCATCCACAAATTTTTAAGATTTTGTGGTGGAGTAAATAGAGAAAGAGCCAAAAGTGGATGCCATTTCTTTGGACAATATTGATATATTGTCTAAGTGGAGGGTGGAGGTTGAGGTGCCTCTCTTGGATGAGGCACCTGCATGGTTAGAGGAAGGGGACCAAGAGAACCAGCAGTAGCAGAAGGAGGAGGAGGAACTTCATCCATACACCATGGAGGATGATGAGCTAGTTGAAAGTGGAACACCACTTTCTACACATATTGGAGTAGCTAGTCCTCCATCCAGCATTGATGCACAACCAGGACCTTCTACCTCTAGTTCAAGACCTGGCAAACAGCCCCTGATTGTTTCCCGTAAAAGGGGGAGAGGGTGTTGATAATTTGATATCATATAGCTAGTTGCTAGCTTTGGGATATATACATTTATATATGTGATCATTGATGTCATTTTGTATTGGTTTCAGACTTTCAGTGATGACTTTGATGTATCGGTTTGTATTTGGCATCCACTATATCATATATATCGGTTATTTCTCCATATTTGTGTGCCTATATGTTTATATGATGTTCTTGTTGCTTTATATATTGAAAAATGTTTAAAATTTTGAAAAAAAATGAATAAATTATGTATTTTTTAATGTTTGTCGAGGTTTTCCAATTTTTTCGTCGATTTTTTCTGAGGCGATGATTTCAAGACCCTTGCCGATTTTTTTTCCGATGCCGAGTTTTTCTTCTATAATTAAAATCACTTATTTTCACTCACAAAGTGGATACTTAGGTAAAGTGGGTATTCTTACTCCAAAAACAAATGCCCCTCAAGGCATATGATGCCTCCTAGTACCACTTTTTATTCTTGACCAAATTACAATTAAAAAAATCCCGTTTTGCGGGAAATTTTTTATTGACTCAAAACATTAAAAAATCATGAGGGGGACTTAGCGCAATTTCCATATGACTAAAAAAGATGACCTGGCATAGTAATATAAACATTTTAGACACTAGACTGTTAATGTTTATGCCATTATTATAGTTCTTTGCATTTCATAAGATAAGAGCATAATAAGAACAAGATCACTAAGAAATACACATTCACAAGAGACACAACATTTATCCTGGGAAACCCTCTAGGGGAAGAAAACCCAGCAAA
>WSFP011407805.1:0-25179 GCA_009831015.1 Picea engelmannii
TAGTTGCTTTAGTGAAAGTTTCTCCTCTCCTTTCGGCCTATTAATTCACACATTACGAACAAACACCTTCCGACCGTCGTGAATTCGTTCAAGGTCAGTTCCGGCTCCATGCAAAAGATTGAAATAAGTAGTGATTGATCTAGAATAGATTCGCTACAGTTTCGCTTTGAAAGACAACCACTGGACAAAGCCGATGTATGCGGTCTGTTGATGTTTTTTTGGCAAGAATGCCAATAATAATTATATCACTTGACCCCTTAATAATGGAGTTAAGGAATAATCGAGAATGTGTCGTTATATGAGTGAAAATATGATTGAAATCGAATACACACACACACACAGGACACTTAAACTTATACACACACACACACACATGGGACACTTAAAATTATTCTGATTGGGACGACCACATAAGAACCATCAAATTTTACATGGGTCAAAATTAATGGGTCGTACTGAACAAAATTAAGGATAGTTGACGTTTGCTTTGTCACGGGTGGATCCTAGGCAGATCCTGGCGGATCCAGATCTGAATCTGTCTCCAATCAGGGGATCTGCATATCTACACATCGTGCTTGATGGATCCGGTAACATATCCCAAAATACATGTTCTTAAATCCATAACAAAGGGCTCACGTACTAGGGGAAATGGCCTTTTTCTCTTACAATAGAAAATCCCAAATGCTTACAAATTCACCATAGAAACCCTCGGTTTTTGTGCCCAAACCAATTCAACTCAACTAATTCTACCAGCCCTCCACAACTGTCTAAAAATCCACTTCAAAGGACTGATGTAAAACACCTGTTACAACTTACAACCCTCAATCATCTCTGAAAACTGCTCCTAGTCCGTTGATTTTGTCCCACCAAATTGCCTAGAAGTTGTTGCTCACTATTGTACCTGCTTTTAGCCACTTGTACTTGTTGTACAAACCTCCTAGGAAACTATGGTGACCTCTCCTAGCTAGGATGAACCCTCTCACATTCCTGTGGTAACCTCTCTCAACAAGCTGAGCCCTTAACCCTGTTGCTACTGTCCCTTTCCAGCCTCCTACACTTGGCCCAACCCTGTGGCAACCTATCTAGGACTTGGGATTGCCCTATGTCACTAGGCCAATCCACCCTAAGACCTGTTGCAACCTTCTCTCATGCTGACCAAGTCCTCCAAGTCAACCGTTGCCTCTCTCCTTGCTAGCCAAGCCTCATGTTGCCCTATTCAGACCCTCCTTACCTGCCCAAGACAAGAAAAGAATACAAATGTGAGGCATAGCGGCCTCACTCCATGGTTGGAGTGAGGCCACCATACTCTCCTCTCATGCTAGCTGAGGTCACCAAGACACCACTATGATAATGAGAATCTATCTCACACCTAGTGTCTTTTTATACAACTCTTAAGGGTGAATGGAAGCCCTTAACTTATTTCAACATTAAATTAAAATAATTTGATTACTCATGATGTGGGTGTGAGGCCCCAACACAAGCCCATGAATATCCCCACACAATCCCACAAGGCCCTAGTTCAATATACAAGGGGGTTTTCACAAAATGAAAAGTGCAATGTGGGGCCAACGATGATTCCGACATGCCTGACACCAAGGCCTTTTGTGGGAACACATCCCAAATCTACAAAACATCAAACCTCCCTTTTAGCGAGGGAGGTTTTCCATCCTCCATCACCTAGAAGTATCTCATTCTCCCACATTGGAGGTGGATTTGTCTCTCGTAGTGGATCCGCTACCACAACTGCTCTCCAATCCACCTGATTGGTTGCTCCCCCTATCACCGAAGAAAATCCTATTGTATGGTATGGTCTCTCCTGTGAAGACACGCTGCTCCTAAAAGCATCCCGCTTTTGAGCCTCCTTCCTGGCTTCCTCAACCCATGACACCTTCTTGTTAGTCTTAGAAGATCTCTCTCTCATCTGATCTGAAAGGTAGACTCCTTCTGAATGATTGACTCTCCCTTTGAGCCCATTGAATCCCTCTAAGGTCATGCTCCCTTTGAATCTATTGTCTCCCTTTAAAATCGAGCTCCCTCTGATACTACACAACCTCCAGAGCTACCTGTTACCTGTCCACTCTCACTCTGCTACCACTGGTCATGGCTCGCATAGGCTGTCCCTTTTGCCTATACAAATTTCTCTCTCTAACTCCAAGACCACTGCTGTGTATGAGCTAGATCCTCTGGTCATTAGCAACACCTGTTCATCCCGTAACAAAACTGCATAGCCCTTCTCCTCAATCGCTTAGACTAACAACACATTCCTGGCACTTGTAGCACATTTGTAACTCTCAACACATCTCCTAAATCCATCTGAAATACCGTTGTTACAGATCCTCGTACTACATGCCTGGTCTCCATACCAAGCTCCATGTACATACCCGAGTCATACTCGTGTACATACGTGTTGCTCTCTCTAACTCCAAGATTAATGTTGTGTCTGGGCTAGATCCCAACACCTGTCCATCTCGAAATAAAACTGCATAGCCCTTCTCCTAAATCGTTTAGACTAACAACACACTCTTGGCACCCATAACACATTTGTCACTCTCAACACATATCTTGACTCCATTTGGAAGACCATTGTTCCAGATCCTTGTATTACTTTCCTGGTCTCCATATTAAGCTCTACGTACATTCCTGGATTAGGCTCTTTGAAGCTCTCGAACAAATCTAGTGCTCTTGTCATATGTTAGTGACTCCCATAGTATAAGAACCATTCTTCCTCCCAAGGCAAGCATCCCACTTACCTAGGTCATGATAATCCAATGAACTTCTGCTCAAGACCATAATATAATTCACAAAAATCTCCATGTCTATGCACACGTCGCA
This sequence comes from Picea engelmannii, assembly GCA_009831015.1. NCBI lineage: Eukaryota > Viridiplantae > Streptophyta > Pinopsida > Pinales > Pinaceae > Picea > Picea engelmannii. Next base: position 2,833 of record WSFP011407805.1, read on the forward strand.
ACTGAACCTATGTCCTTTCTCTGAAATAGTCTGGAGTTATTGTTGGACACTCAGTCTAGTCCACTCTAGACCTCCACAACTTATCTTTGCAAGTCTCCTCATCCTCCTGGGTCAAATACCTCATACATTGTTGCAGCTTCTCTGGCTTGATGAACACTTAATATCATTAAACTGCCATACACACAAAGCTATCTCGTCCGTGTCATAACGCCCTAGATGCACCCATCGCAACTCAATATGAAAAGACACCAAAAGTCCATCCATAGAGTTGGAAACACCCCACACAACATACTGCTGTGAACCGAGCTCTCCACCAATCCACCCAAACTCCTAACTTTCCACACCACCAAGTTGCAATAGTCCACAACTGCTTGTTTGAACAATCTGCTCGATGTCTTCTCAACACTACTATCATCTTCAATTGTAACTATAGCTCCCTTTTAGAGCTAGCTCCTCAACACTGCTACAATGCCCTCTCAGAGCTGTCACATTTGTAAATAACTTAGATCCAACTTCCCTTGTCAGAAACTCAAAGTTTGATAGCATGTTAGATTTCGAGGTGCACCCAGAGTCTTTGCACACACACCTCAGGTCTGTTCTAGGTTCTCAATAGTATACACAAAATTACACAATTTGAATTATGAACATAAACACACTAAGATGGCTAACAACTTCTCACCATGGAAAATAAAACAACAATTCAATCATACACAAGTACATTGGAATTTAATGTCATACTAGGGAAAATGATCCTTTTATCTTACAATAGAAAATTAAAAATTGTTACAAATTCACCATAGAAACTCTCCTTGGCTTATGTTCCCAAACCAGGTCAACTCAACTGATTGTAGTATCCCTCAACAACTGTCCAAAAATCCCCTTCAAAAGACCGCTCTAACACAGTTGTTACAACCCACAATCAACTCCCAAAACTACTCCTAGTCTGGTGTCTTGGACCACCAAACTACCGAGAAGTTGTTGCTCACTCTTGTACCTACTGTCAACCACTTGTACCTATTGTACTAGCCTCCAAGGCACCCGTGGCAACCTCTCCTAGTAGAGATGAACCCTTCCACAAGCTTGTGGCATTCTCTCTCAATAGGTTGAGCCCTTAACCTTGTTGTTGCTGCCCTATCCATCCTCCTACACATGGCCGAGCCTTGTGGCAGCCTATCTAGGGCCTATGGGTGCCTTATGTCACTAGGTCGAGCCACCCTAGGACCTGTTGCAACCTTCTCTCATGTTGGTCGAGTCCTCCAAGATAGTCGCTGCCTCTCTCTTGCTGCCCTACTTGGCCCCAATGGTGATAATGATAATCTATCTCACACTTGATGTCCTTTTATACAACTGTTAAGGGTGAGTGAAAGCCCTTAACTTATGTAAACATTAAATTAGAATAATTTAATTGCTCGTGGGTGTGAGGCACACAAGCCCATGAAGCCCCACACAAGCCCATAAGGCCCCAACTTGTTATACAATGGGGTATTCACCAAACGTAAAGTGCAATGTGGTGCCAATGACGATTCCCACATGCCCGAAACCAAGGCCTCTTGTGGGAATACCTACCAAAGCTACAAAACATCAATAAGGAATAGTAACATCATTAGCCAACTCCACACTCAAGCTTTCCTCTTGCTCCTGAAGCCTGCTGAAGAGTGTTGTGTCATAAATCATATGTCTCGAAGACCCATTGTTCACATACCATCCAACACTTGACATAATGTTAGAAGATTAACAAGAGACCTTGGAGAAGGAAGTCTAAAGCTGGGATGATTCCCCATCCATTCCTACTACAGTACCTGCACAACCTATTTGGTCTTCCCCTTCTTCTTGGAACATTGGCCGACATAATGTCCCATCTAGTGACACCTAAAATATTTCACCTTACATAAGTCTTTCTCTCTTGTACTTGAATCTTTATTTTTATGTTTCTTTCTTACTTTCTTCATCTTCCCAGCAACAACTGCTTCTTTTACTCCCTTTTGCTACACCGAATAGGGCTTCAACCCAATCTCTTCTTTCTTTAGGTTATCCTAAAGCTTCATAAAATTTTGACAAGTTCTCACGAGCATAAATACCTTGGAAAACAGACATCCAAGATGGAGCAAGTCTGTTCAAGGCAATGGACACCAACTTCTTATCTAACACATCCCTATGGCAGCCAATTGATCTTTCAATTTTGCGACCTTGGTAAGGTATCTCACCATCATGTTTGTCTTACTCATGTGGATTGAAAAAAGTTTGTTCCTTAAGAGCATATGTCAAGAAACACAACTACTTTTAAATAAGCCAACCAAAGTATCAAATATATCATTTCTCGCTTTCTTCTTTGCAATGTGATGGTTGAAGTGACATTTCATCGAATTGAGAATGACTCACTTTGCCTTGGCTTCCTTGTTAAGGGTGGCCAAGTTCATCAGATCATTAGGAGAAACAATCACTTTCTCGACATGCTCCCAATTCTTGGATTTCTCCATGAGCATCTATAGCTTGTGCTTGCAAGGTATGAAATTGGAAGCACTGTCCAACCTATCAGAGTCTTTAAGATCGAGAGCCATCATCCTGTAAATCTAAATCATGCCTCAAGGCATAAGATCAACAACAAATGAGTAGAGTAACGCTTCTAGGGTTCAAGCACTTCTCTCAAGCAACTTAGGGTTTAACACCCAACTAATTAAACAAGGTCATGCACCAGTCCTAGGTACAATATAATTGAAATACCAATTCCCTTTTAACAGTAAGATTGATTTTAGCAGGATAACTCTAGTACTATGTAGAAAGTTCGTTTTTATGGCTTTTATTGCAAATTCAGAAATTTCACCTCTTAAGGAGGTTCTCGTATCTTGTCCCGATGAACTTCAGTAGTGTTAGGGCTGATCTGAAATATTAATTTAAAGCAGCAAACAATGGACAATATTCCATCTCACGTCAATGCAACACACTAGGCACACCAAGAGAAAAGATTCCAAATAAATACGAGCAAGTTCCAGCTTCTTAAGGCACACATTTCCAACCACAGACCAGATCTGATATCACCTTAATAACAACATATTTATAGCAGTAAATATGCTCTATTATCTTCAAGGTATATGTTAAATCACTTAAAATTTTCAGAGCTATGGTATTTCATATCGGCATTAACAAGTGCTGGAAATTACTCAATCAAGAAGACAATGCAAGCTGAAAATCAAATCTGCAATTACACAATTTTAGACAGCTGAAAACTTCATATATATATTATATATATGGTAGAAATGAGAAACATATACATATTATAGCGTATCACAAGTTGGTACAATTCTTCAAACTCTCCAAAACCATATCTAGGAAAAATGAAGAAAACCTTAGCCACCACCAAAGATCTCCAACAAGAAAACGTTAAGACATACAACTCCTTGGTTTCAACACTTGTCTCTCACAAGTGTCAAAGACATCTCTTTCTGTCCTTGTCCTTAATCAGTGTTCTCTATGGTAAACCCTAGCATCCATGACTCCATAGGTGTGTTACACCTCATATTATATAAGGTTTCACACTGTGATTTTCAACACATTTGATGGGGTTTGCAGCTGGTACCCATGGTGCATTTGGTTTGATTTGGAGGTAACACACCTTTATGGATCCCCTTCTCTTCTTGATAGTGGATTATTTGATGGAGATCTTTGGTGGATGAGATTCACTTCTCTATGGTGGATGGTCATCTAATGGGTTGGTGCTACGTTCATACCTGTTACCACACAATTTAGCACCAAGTGCAAAGATTTCACAAGGCACTAAGACTAGTGGAACATGGAGGATGTCACCACTATCACCTAGGCAAGAATTCCCCTCTCTTTAGTGAAGGAACAATATCCAACACAAGAGAGGCTTCCCCAGTAGTCTGCAAGAATCCTTGGGCAAACGACAATCAAGTCTAGACCTCCCTGGGGTGACGAATCACACTACTGCCAAGATAAGGATAGACAAAGCAATAGAGAGGTGGTGGAACAAGACAATTTCCAATTTAAAGTGTTGAGGATTCAAGCCAAGTAGAGAGGCTCTCTAAGTCATGTATAGGTTTAGTAGGGTTCCCAAACACTAGAAATAAAAAAAATGGTCCAAGGGTGAAGTAAAACTTGCAAGAAATATATGAAGTTATAGAAGTAAAGTAAATAATTACAGAAGTAAAGAAATTATTATAGCAGCAAATTCAATGATTCTTGGATATAGAGAGATTATCTCAGTAATGAAATAAGTGATTTTTAGTAGTAGTAAAATTATTACAGTAGTAAGATAGACGATTTTTCAGCAGTAAAATTATTACAACATTATAAATAATAGCCTTCTGATCATGAACTAATCCAGTACCTAAGAGGGCCAAACCCTTTGTAAGATTAGAGTTTTAATTGCCAACAAAATCAGAAATTTAAACAATAGTAAACAACCCTAAAACCCTAGACGTTTTTCCCTAGATGGCTGTTATAACACTTCAAAAAATTAAATTAGGGTTTTATCAATTTGATTCAGGTTAATGGTATGCCTAAATACCCTAGATGTCTTGGCTTTTATGGCTGGAAATGAAATTTTGCAGCAAATAAACCCTAAACTTAACCCTAAAATCGTAAAATTCAATAGTAATGATTGACTACTTTTGGAGAAAAATGTTACGGCCTACTCTTTTGGGCATATGGGGTCAAATGGTGATTATTCTTGGGAGAAAGTGTGGATTATTTTAGGGTGAGGTTCTCTACTACTAACCTTGGACAATCCTAAAATTTTTTGGGATGAATCAACGAAAGGTTTCTCCACTAGATACCTTCCAGGAATTTTGACAAGAAGGGCTTGTTCAAGAATGATTCAAGAGGATGAAGAACCAACACTAGAGAAACACCATCAATCTATAAATGCATTCATAAACATAATTGTAAGATGAAAAGAGAACACTTACTCAAAACATCTTTCATTCATCAAAACCTTAATTTCCATGTCATCCAAGTAGTAGTAGAAAATCCACAAGCATAGCTCCCAAAAAGTCGTCCTAGTTAACCATTAATAGCATTCTTCATGAGAGTGAACAGGTAGAAGTAGAGAAGTAGTGATAAATCTCCACAAGTAGCAATGATTTACAAAATGAGAAATGGTTCTCTATTTAGATGATATATCTAGCATAAAAAGTGAAAATTTTCCATGAAAGGGTGCAACATTTCATCTCAAGAGGAGCCTCATCATAGAAAGGGTGTGACGCTTCATCAAAAGGTGCCATAACCTCATCAAGAAGCCCTACAATGTCACATCAAGGTTCCCCATGCCTCCAAAGGGTGTGGTGTCTCATTAAAAGGAGCCATACCATGATCAAGAGGCCCCAAAACATCACATCTAAATGCCCCACCATCCAAGTGAAACATCCCATCATGGAAGGGTGTCATCATCAATGCAAGGGTGTCACATCATCTCTCCAAGTGGTGCATCCTCAAGAAAAGGTCCAACATCCTCTAGAGAAGGTGGAACGTCCTATAAAATCATCACCATCATGCATGCAACGTCCCATCACCAAGGTGATCAAGGTCATACCCCATTTTTTCTAGCGTGCCTCGTGAATGGAGCCATGCGACAAAATCCCCAATGTCCTTCTAGTAGTGTCAAACAACCTCTCTCAAGTGGTGGGGACAACCTCCATAAAAGTGGGGTAGTATCCCCTCAACATCCTCCAAAGTATCCAAGTGTCAACCAAGCATGTGGCTATGTGCAACCATCATTCGAGGAGGGGATGATATGGTCCAAATACAACATGAAGATCAGAGGAAAGGTACACAATCCAAATATAACATATAAAGTGAGTCATCCTCTTCAAACTTCACACTAGCTTACAAAGTTACACAACTTCTCAAGTCTAGGTATGGGAGGATCATTATTACCCCTTATTAGGTGTGCTAGTATCCAAGCCAAGAAGTTTGCCCCAAGGAACCCATCAGGGAGTATGTGAAACAATAGTGTATGCATTGGGGTTTACTTCATGGGGTGGATGTCATTGACATGCAAGGCCATGCATAATAGTCATCCTCATGAACACCTTTGTAGAGGGAGCGCTTAGGCAAATGAGGTACCCTTTCCTGGGCATTGTGTCTTTCCAAACCCCTATTTTCCTTTTTGTTTATAGGTTTAACATTTTTTGGCTTTTGACATTTGATTTACTAAGTTCTTTCGTAAGATATGCATTCATTGCATAGGTCTTGGACGATGTCGTCTTGGGTGATGGCCTCATGCTTCTTTCTTTCTTGGTTTTTAATACACTTATTTTTCTTGTTTGTTTCTTTACCCCACATTTTGAATTAGGGATTTTTCTCTTTCTATATCATTTTTTTATAAAGTTGCATCAATTGTGGGCTTTTAGGCCCCTTCTTCTCATGGGATTATGAAGCACATACCTTTTTGGAAAACATGTAACAACGATTCCAAAGAAAAGGACAATGGATAGGTCATGGATGGAATATGTTATTCATGGTAAGGGATATGGACATGTTATGCCCATGAAGGCATGCCAGTAGTACAAATTTTCCCAAGAGTGACAACACGACTAAAAGATGATGATGACCAACAAGGTGAGATAATGAAAAAACTATAAATTCAAAGCATCATGATTCATTATCCAATTCAACCCATGATCCCCGTTATCTCTCGGATTCTCCCTAGAGGAAAATTCCAACGTCTCGAAGGGGAAAACCTAAGGACAAGGACAAACAGGTTGCTCACTGTCACCTCAACAACCCTGCCTCTGCACTTCTAGGCTAGGGTCAATAACCTAAGGAGGGGATCCCATATGGTCATGCTAAGTCCTATCGTTGTGAGTAAGAAAGGGTGAAGGAAAGGACCAACGTTGACTCAGTCTTAACTACTCTAAAGGTTTGATTCAATGAAAGAAGTGAAGACAATATCAGATGACGTTCGTTCACAATCTATCATTCAGAAAAACCCAAAGTGCCAAACAATGAAATGTATCTTATGCTGAGAATGCAGGTTTTCACAGTTAGCCGTAATGCTAGAGGAATTTATGGAATAAAACTGTGTGGAGTTTTGAAACATTCAACGTTTCGAATGGACACTCCACCCATCATCAGGAACATAGAAAGATGATAAGTTGTAAAAGAGTGCCGAGGTATTTAAATATAGTATAATGGAGATAGCCATTATCTAGTTGTAATTAGTCGTTGGCATTAAGAGGAGTAGTAACAGTAAAATGTTGGAAAGAAGATAAGCACACATCCTTATATCCTTTGAATTTACCTTTCCTCATTACACTCTTTTCTTCTATCATTAACCCTCTTTCATCCTTTACTTTATCTTTCATGAATTAATTATTACTCTCCCTTAATTAAAAGTTTTACTCTTTTCTCTTTATTCTATCCTAATACTACCCCACCTTAATTATTATTACTTGATTTATCTTCTTCCATGAATTTTTAATTTAACCCTCTCCCCCATTTTCCACAAATCTTACCTCCATTTTATTATTAACTCTCCTTAATTACTTCATTATTACTCTCCCTTAATCTTCCCTCCTTTCCTTTCTCACTAACCTAACTCTACTTCTCCTTAATCTCTATCTCTTTCTTTTAACACATTATTAGTCATCCTCATTATTATTTTTACAGATTTCCAAACTTTTCCCACCCTTTTCCAACCTTTCCCTAATTTTTTACCCTATTATTTTAATATTATTGAATATTCTCTTTAATTTATTAATTTATCATTATATCAATTGAAGTTTGTATTATTATATCAATTGAATTCTTTCATATTTATTCTTCTTTTAATTATTCTTTACTTCCTACCACCTATTACCTTACTAATTTATTTAATGCCAATCAATTTATTTAACGATAACTTTGCTCAGTCTATATTTATATAGTCTCTACTTTTAATTATTCTCATCTTTCTTCCAAGATTTTACTGTTACTACTTCTCTTAATGGAAATGGCTAATTCTAACAGGATAATGACTATCTGTCATAAAAAGCTAAGTGCAATGATATTTATCAACCTTATGGTTGTAACAAACTTATTATTACAGCAAGAGATTTAACCACTAAGACTTGCTCAAAACTTGCCATAATATGCATTGTACTTAGTAGATATGAGCCATAAGGTTGATTAATGTACACCATCAAGATGTGGTGTGTATACTGTTCCCTTATACCTTTGAGAATTCAACTTCAACCTGGTATTTCAACCTACCGGTTGGTTCCATAACTAGCTGGACAAAGTTTCAAAAGGATTTCCTAGACAAATTTGTTGAGGAAACTGCTACAGGAGCTTTAATGGCTAAACTTTTCATCCCCACTATGAATCCAAAAGAAAAAGTTAGATTTAAACCAAAGGTTCACCACCATTTTGAACAAATTCCAACCTGAAGCTAGACCTACTTTAGAGCTACAGATTGAAGTATACACTAATGCTCTCCTATCTTCTATTTCTATGTTCGTAAAAAGGGCCGCCAAGAATACTCTAGAAGAAAATTTCTAGAAAGCTAAAATGATTGATTTCCAAATGAAAGGATGCAAAGAAGGTCAAATCTCACTAATAAAGAAAGAAACCCAACCTCCACCCAAGAGGGGACTTTTTTTGACTAGACCCCTGAGCAAACAAACAAAACAAGGTCCTGAAAAAGAGGGAGGGGACATAGAAAGCCTGTAGTGGATGATAAAAAAACTTTCCAATGAGATCAAAGATATGGAAAAGAGTGTTGGGGAAGGTAACCAACATCAAAGACCTTATAAACCCTTTTTTAAAAGAAATCCACCTTTCAAATCCATAGAACCTCCCCCAACCAACAAAAACGTCGACTTAGGGAATGTAGCCTCTGACTCTTTCTGTACATATCACCAAGAAAAAAATCCAGAAAGGGATTTCCCTCAATGGTTGCATGCTATGAATCTAATGGCTAATCGATTCCTAGATGAATGTTCTCTAATGAAACAACCCAGTGACTCGGCAATAAATGTCACCGATCAAGAAATTCAACAACCACCCAAAGAGACAACGATGTTGTTATGGGATTCCAACCACCTGATACCTTTCAACGACATCGTTGAGGTGCAGGGACCCCCCGCTGAATTTCTAGTTGTACATTGAAAGGACATCCAAATATGATCAAGATTGACAGAGAAAGATACCTCAAACATACCATCACTGATTCAGAGACCCAAAATGAACCCTCGTCAACAGAGTTCCTTATGTTAGGAAACTACTCATGTGATTCTAATTTCGATAATTTCACCTCACTTATCTGACATACCTTCCGCACAAAAATTTGATATGATATTTCAAATAGACTTACTAGAGGCTGCAAAAGAAATCATCCTCTGTCAAGGTTCTCCGACAGGAGTAGCAGACAAAGAGGTTGAAATTGAAAAAATAACTAGACATGAAGATGTTAAAATTCTCCTCCCCAAATTTGGATGTTGTACTTTGATGGATTTAAATCGCAAGAAGGGTCGAGAGTGGGATGCATCCTCTTTGACCCAAAGGGGAAGTGAAACTTCTTATCCTACAGATTAGAATTTGAATGCACTAATAACACTGTTGAATATGAATCTCTAGTCTAAGGAATAAAGAAAGCCATCGATTTAAACATCAAGGAATTGAATTTTTTTGGAGACTCTGAAATTATTGTTAGTCAAGTGAAGAATACTATCTATTGCAATTCAAATCACTTAAGGAATTATCAGCAAGAGGTGCACAAACTAATAGACAATTTTGATGCCTTCAACATTATCGTTGTTCCCAGGATAAAAAAATACCCTTGCTGATGCTCTAGCCACTGTCGCATCAAGATTATCTCCTTTAGAAGATTATGAAGCCTCAAGGTTTGTAGTAGAACTGGTCTACAAATTGTCGGTACCTAACAACATTTCTAACTGGAAAGTCTTTGAAGTGGATGAAGAGATTGTACATTTCCTAACTAATCAAGAGAATTTTAAGGATTTGGACATTGATGTTGAAATATTCCAAGAAATACTCACATAATCAAATCTCCACGGACAAAAGAAAGGAATAGATCACTCTGATGAAAAACCCAAGTTTTACACGATACCAAAAGGAGTAGCCAATTTGGAGAACCTTTTCAACCTAAGGGAAATATTTAGAGGGCCAAAAATGAAAAAATAGGGAGCTCATGCCCTATATACAAAACCATAAACCTAGGAACCCATGAGAACCCCAAGAATGCCAATTTAGGTAAGACAGTGTCCAAAGAAGACATGAAATATTATCTTAAACTGTTTAAAGAATATCAAGATATATTTGCTTGGTCCTACCAAGAATTGAAAACTTATGATACTTGCATTATCCAACACACTATCCCGTTAAAATATGGAGTAAAACCTTTCTAGAAAAATTTTAGAAAGTACCACCCATATCTGGAATCTCTGATGGATCAAGAGTTGAAGAAGTTGTTAGATGCCAAGATTATCTTTTAGGTAAGACACTCTGCCTAGGTAGCCAATCTAGTGCCTGTCAGAAAGAAGTCCGGGGAGATCCGCCTGTGTGTGGATATCAAAAACCTTAACAAAGCTTCAAAAAAATATAACTACCCAGTCCCACCCATGGAACAAATCCTACAGACAGTATATAGCTCTAAATTTTTTTCCCTACTAGACGGTTTCTCGAGATATAACTAGGTCCTGGTTTCAAAATAAGATTGATTAAAAACTACCTTCCGAACCAAGTGGGAAACCTTCGCATATAAACGCATGCCCTTCAGGTTGGTTAACATAGGGGAAACCTTCCAAAGGGCCATGAACGTAGCCTTTTGGGGATTGATCAACAAGTGTGTAGTAGTCTATTTAGATGACATAATGGTATACTCAAAAAATAAGGATGACCACATTCAACATTTGATTCGGATATTCGAAAGGTGTAGGAAATATGGAATATCTTTGAACCCTAAGAGAACCGTCTTTGGTGTAGAGGAAGGGAAACTATTAGGTCATATTATATCTCAAGGAGTAATTAGCATTGATCACGAGTGGATAAAAGAGATATCTCAAGTCCTCTTGCCTCACAATAAAAGGGCCATGCAATCCTTCTTTGGGAAAATCAACTTTGTGAGAAAATTTACTCATGACTTCGCCGAAATTGTCAAACCTTTAAAAAAAATGATTCACAAAGATGCAGAGTTTAAATGGAATGAAGAAAGGAAAGGAGAGTTCGACAACATCAAAACTGCTCCAGTGCTACGAAACCCTGATTTCAACAAATATTTTTTCCTTTATACCTTTTCTTCTGACCAATCCTTGGCTGCAGTACTTACCCAGAAGGATGATGAAAACAATGAGGCACCAATATCATTTATGAGCACTAACCTCCAAGGAATCGAATTGAACTATCTGACTATAGACAAACATGATTACACAGTTTATAAAGCGGTCAAACATTTCAGATCCTATATCTTGAAGATTCACACTAAATTCATAGTACCTCACCTCATGGTCATATATTTATTCACTCAGCGACAAACGGGAGAAAGAAGAAGAAATTGGATGGAAGTTGTTTAGGAATTTGATCTAGACATAAAACCTGCCAAAATAGTCAAGGATCAAGAATTGTATAAACTGGCCATTGAAGCCCAAGATCTGATCAATACAGAAGACTCTGGTTTGGAAAATGAGTTGTCATTATGGTGCAACGAAGCCTTATATGTACTTCTTGGGCAAGGATCCTAGTATGGAAACTTTTCTATCTCCTACATCATGGAACTTGTCCAGAAAACCTAAACCCAAGAGAAAGGAGAGCTCTCAGGTTAAAATCCACTCAATATATTGAATTCCACATAAATATATCTTGAATGCCACATATTATTTTATGAGATGGATGGAGGCTATCCCTCTCACGCACATTTATGAAAAGGTAGTAATCCAATTTTTAGAACAAACTGATAACAAGGTTTGGGATTCCCTTCGTTCTCGTTTTTGACAATGCTGCCTACTTTTCTTCCATGCTCTTGACAGAATTATCCCTTGATAAGGGGATCATAATAAGATATTCTGAAAACTACTATCTGTAAGGGATTGGGATAGCAGAGTCAACTAATAAAAACTTGGTGAGAATTAAAAAAAAATAGTTGTTGAAAATCAGAGGAATTGGCATAATTTGCTTTATAATGCCCTATGGGATGATAGAGAAATGCCTAAAGAAGCCATAAGAAACTCTCCGTACTTTCCGGTATATGGGAAAGAATCCATTCTCCCAAACAAATTGTATCTTCCATATTTACAGCTTGCTCAGGCATCAAGAGGTCAACCCTCATCTGCTCTATAACAAAGGATTGATACCTTTCTCATGTTGGATGAAGAAAGGAAAAAGGATAAAGTTAAGTTCACCGCTCATCAAAAGGTAGTTAAAATATTGTTCGACAAACATAAGACCAAAGAAAAAAATTTCAAAGTAGGGGACCTAGTCTTTAAGTGGGATAAAGAAAACGAGTCCAAAGGAAAAGACTCAAAGTTCCAAAATCTATGCCTCAGACCTTTTCAAGTGGCCGAGAAGATCGAGGAAGGCACATGCCGATTGTAGAATCTTAGGGGGGAATCCAACACCCTCCTAGTGAATGGCCATGCCTTCAAACAATACTTCTCCTTATATATATATATATATTGATGCTTTGCTTGAGTTTTTGTTTCTTTTTTCTGCATACATTTTGATTAGGATGAGTGTGTGGGTTTAGGGAAGGTCGTTTTTGAACTCATTTTTCATTCTTTCTTTTTCTTATTATTTTCTTTTAATTAATTTGTGTTTCGTAAAGAAATGGTTGAATTTAATGAATACAATGAAGCAAAATCTGCTCCCAACCTACACTTACTTGGAAAATAAGAGACGCTAGACATACACAAATTTTCAAAATCATATTTGTCTTTGTAAGCATACTACCTAGGGAAGCGATGAAATATCTTCCTAGTGGCCTGGTCGAGCTAAATGGAAAGATATCTAGTTGGAAAGAATCACATGTACCTATGAATAGAGCCAGGGAAAGCTCCACCTTAATAGTTTCATGTTGTAAAAAAAAACAAATATCCTCCTCTCTGACTCACTCTTGGTATTTATGCCAAAAAAATATGATCCATTAAAAGAGTGTAAAGTCCAAGAGGGTATGCAAATAACTTTTCCGGGGCTATGGACGCTTGCTGACAGCAGAGAAAGGTCTGTGATGTCGAGGTGAGTCCGTCGGGGCTATGGACGCTCACTGGTAGTGGAGAAACACCGTAAGAAATGAATGATAGATAAATGGCCTCACTCCAATCGACGCCCTACCTGACTATTGTCTAGAAAGGACATGGATTATGGTTAACATGAAAGAGGATGGAAAAGATAAACCCCACGGGTGAATCCAGATTCACGAACCAAGGAACTTGTGTACACATTGATAAAAAAGGTTCTGTTGAAAAGGAATAGAATAAAGCCAGATGATTTCTCAACCAATTTGCACGAGCTAAGCATGAGGGAAGGAGAAAAGATTCGGTTTTTGCCCAAAGAATTTCCATTTGTTGAGAACTCAACACACCCTAAAAGTATTTGGGAATTTTTTCTTTTGGGCACCACTTTGTCATTTCTGAATGAAGTCATTTTGTGTAGGGATCGATGGGTTTCCTGTTGTTGCGTTTTATCATCGATCACATTTGGTTTGGTTTGAAGTTTTATTGAATAGATTGACATTTTTTTATAAGTAAACATGACATTAGACTAATTACACACAACTTAAAGTTGTTTTATTAAAAATCCACGCGTCAATCGTTGATTCTGGCCTGTGAAAAAAAGTTCTCTAAAAATTGTCGATGTATCATCGACATCGGCGAAATACAAAAGATAAATTAACATAAACAACGAAAATTTATGATCGCTGATCACCGATGTATCGTTGGTGTCAACAAAGAGGGAGAAAGGGCACGATAACATATGTCTAAATAAAATCACCGACGCCGAAAATAAACGCTTCTCGTGCCAAAAGGGTCAAATCAACCGTCACATGTTTTGCCGCATAGATAGTCCGTATTTCTCGGTTATCACCCACGTCATATTTTGATGTCCCCTGTGTAATATCTATACTTCCACGTCTACTCTTCCACGATAGCGTTGTACGGAATTTTGGGTCAACGTCGGAACTTTTGCCTAGAGGCACCAACCAAACAATGCCAAAGACAATCCATCAAAGCCGATGCACTCGTCAGACTACTGACAGGTTGCTAGAAAAACAAACTTTTGGGATTTAGATCAAATATTTATCCTCCAATGCCGACGATCCCATTTGATCTGCGCTGTCGATTTAACGATCCTACGTATCCTCGATGCTGATCATACTAGTCCCAAAGTGAAAAAACGCTCAGGTAATTTGAGGATATACCTCTAAGATAGGTGAAGGACGAGGTTTGCAATCTAATGGATAATTAATAAATTTACATAACCAATACCACGATGTCGCGCACCGACCAACTCTTAAAAAATTGAATTCACCGATGAACTCTAAAGTAACATGCTCCTGCGCCACCAGCTTGCGTTGCATTTAATCCTTAGCATGATGTGGATTCTGTTATATATTGTATAGATCATATCTGTGCTCCTGATTTTAAGACTCGATGGAACAAGGTAGGTATGTTTTAAATTACAAAGTTTGTGTGCAAGCATGGTATTCCATTCACAAATAACTGATCTCCCAAGCATACGAAGGAGAAAGAGAGAGCATTGAAGAGGTAACATGTCATTGTGCCACTTCAATTACCAATAAGCCCAGGTTATTTCTTGCAAGGAAGAGGTAAGCATGGTCTTTATTTGTTACATTTACGATTGCGTCGAATAACACTTGTCACAGTTGGCTTGCAGCTTATTATTCCATTTTTTGCAGGAAAATGCCTCCGCGGAAGCCGATGAGGACCAACAGAAGGGATGAGAAACAAAAGAACATGGAATTTGAGTGTTGATGGACAACAACATCACTCGAATATGAAAGGCAGCTGAATACTGGGTACACATGGTCTGGGTACACAACAAAAGAAAATACCTATCGAAGTCGCGAACGAGCGACATGACACTAGAAACCGCAAAAATCCCTGGGCAAAACCACCAAAACCAACTCATTCCACTGCACTATTATTCCATTTGGTCGAAAAATTAGCAAAAACTATATAAAGTGGATACAATTTTTCTACTAATAGTAAAAATAACCAATTTTACCATATGATTTGAAATATTTTTACCCACATAGTGCATTTTGGACCAATTTACCCACGATATTGAACTGTCAATTACAGGAGCTACGAGCGATGGAATTGAAAACCGTCTGGACCAAGTAAGTACTCTTTCCCTCCTCTTCATTTCTAGTGGTTTACAATTTCAAATTAGTCCTCATTTTTTGAGTTTTAAAGGGCGAAAATTATGAATTACAGTGTACGCGGGCTGTAGTTCATCGGGTCACGTATATGTAGACATGTACGTGAGAAAAGAAAAGCCTGCCTGCGTATATGTGGCCCTACACGTGACTATTAACATTACAACTTGCGTACAATTCCACAAATAAGTTTTTTAAAAGAGTTTGACTCAAAAAAGGGTTTTTCTTTTGCAGGATGGTACTTGAAGGGAGAGAGAGAGAGCATGAGGAAGTAGATGCAGCAATGGAAAGAGATGTAGGGGGGGGAATTTCCCTAAATAAATGTGGGATTTACAAGTTTTGGGCTCTTAAAGGAATGAGGTTTCAAGTGAGATTGCTTCAAATGCTAGTAAAATTCTATGATCCGGATACAGAGACCTTCAATATCAATGGGAAACCATTGAGAATTGAAGTAGAGGACATCTATTTCATCACAAGATTGTCTCGTCGATGTGAGGTGGTGAATCTCAAAGCCCAAGGTGTTGGGGGTTGTATGAACATAGAGGACTTCATTCCCACCCACTATGTTGCAGGCACATAGAAAGTAGGGAGTCAACTCCCCATTAGGGCGATCAATAACCTGAGTTTAAATATCGCCATCCTTGTACTTACACGGATCACGAGGTTGACCTCATTGCACTAGGCATCAAGGCCACTCATGTTTTACACAGTAGAGTGTTTACAACCCACAATTTATGATTGGTGCACCACACTACTGGATAACATGAAGAGTCAGCTGACAAATTGCAAACATGAGAGGAAAATGAACTTCGGGTTCACATCTATCTTGTGTAGTTTTTTCTTTGAACGGGTTCCAGGATTGAGCCCTAGAGTAGAGATCATTCCATGTGGACCGCGTGATCCAACCATGTCACGATGGATTGAGGTGATGAGGCGGTTAGGAGGTGGTAGGGTACCAACCCCCTACAACGATGAGTTCTTCTTCTGGTGGCGTCGACAAGTGATAACCATAGATGACTACCCTTATGATGGGATCAATTACATAGAATATCTAGATATTCCATTTCCACTAGACTCCGCCTACGGTGATATAGGTATGAAACGTTTTTATATATTTCATTTTTTTGTGTTTTTTCAAAAATAATAAAAAAAAAAAATATTTTTAGATGGTATCAAGTATTGACAATTACTTTGTAACACATATGTGGGTCCGCGACGACTGGATGGTTTCCCATGACAAAGACGGAGGAACTAGGTAGATGAGCCAATGAGAGAAGATGGAAAGAGAGTGCTACAAATTGTGTAGGGGAACATGTCTCATTTGATGCACATGATTCCTATGGTTCAGGTGGAGGATCTATCAAAGGTTGTGCAGTGGAAGGTGGTGGGTGTGCCCCGTGCATAGGTGTGACTCTTCCAGTGTCACACCCATGCCATAGTATGCTATCATGATATTCATCCGGCGCCATAGGCGTAGATTCCATGGTCATTATGTCTACCGACCATATATGTATTTTGAGGGTGTGAGCCCCATTTTGTACTATGACACCATATTTTTTGGAGAGATGAAATATAAAAACATTGGTCTTTGACTTTACTTATATATGTGTACATTAATGGCTGTGTTTTATTTACTTTAGTTATGTGACAAATGTCAACCTAAAACATAATTAGCATATGCATCAGATACATAATTATAACTTCTAGTTATGTGATTATAAGTAATAAAATCAAAGTGTCGTTCCAAAAGTCATACCCGTAGGAATCATCAGAGTAGAGTAGGGTCTCGCACACAGTAACTGTCGTTCAACTGACATACTACTAGTTGGGAGTCCATGTGAACTTCTAAAGAATGAACACCATGTGAAATGGCATTGTGAAAAAGCTCTATAACGATGCTATATTCAACCACATTATTCGTTGATGGCCCTAGACAAACGCCACTTGAAGACACCAGTTGACCCTCGGGTGAGTAAATGACCCAAGCGACGGAAGCCAAGTTCTGTGTATGACGACTAACACTGTCTATGAATCCTAAGTAAATGAAATACTCCGTTGACATCTTCCAACCAAGGGAAAAATCGATAAGCAAGTTGGTGACACAAAGGAAAATATATATATATGCACTAAGATACACTAGTATACAAAGAGTCACGCTCAAGATTGGGGCTTAAGAGTAATACATTTTAAATTAGAGGCCATTTCTGGTCTCAACCAACATATTCCCTTCATAATCTTCCAATTCATAGGCTCCTTTTTCTAAAACATGTCGCACAATATAAGGATCGTGCCACATGGGGTTGAACTTGCCTACCCCCAATGATTCTTTGGCTTGGTCATACAAGAGGACCAAGTCACCCTCGATGTATTGATGAGGACAAACATACATATTATACTGGACCTTAACACATCGTTTATTCACTTTGATAGTCGTAGAGGCGTCTCGACGCTACTCATCTAGGCTCTCTAGGTGTACAAGGCATTCTTCAAGATCAGAAGTGTTAGGTAGGAGCTCAACTACCAGTCTAAGGGAAGGGATTTCACATTCAATCAGAAGGATCGACTCCACACCATGTACTAACTGAAAAGGAGAAAAATCGGTGGAAGTCTTAATCGAGGTTTGGTATGCCCAAAGTGTAGGGTAAAGCATTAGATGACAGTCATATTTTCTCTGGCTGACAGTTTTGTGCAAAATGGTGTTGAGATATTTGTTCACAGCCTCTACTTGTCCATTTTCCTGGGGATAATAAGGGGAATAATGACCACGCTTAAACCCCATTTTTTATGTTAATTCCTTTGTGATTTAATTATGAAAGTGACTATCATGATCAATGACAATCTCCCTTCGGATTCTGAACCGGGCTATAATTTGGTTGAACATGAAAAATGATACAGTCTTACCATCAGATTTAATAGTAGGCATGGTCTCTACCCATTTAGTGAAGTAGTCTACGACCATGATAATGTGTTGATGCCCCCCAACCGAAGCTAGGTTACAATCCATAAAATCCACCCCCAACTTGGTGAAGGGACCGATGGTGATGACTGGGTGAAGAGGGGCTAGATGCGAGCACATTTTTCAAGTGAACACATGGCAAGGGTGACACTTCTTGATCGCTTCAACACAATCTTTAAAAATTGACGGCCAAAAATAACCAGCTCGCAATATTTTTTGGGTTGTCGCAAGCTCAGATAGATGACCACCACAAGCCCCACTGTGACAGTCATTAAGAATGGACTCAACTTCTTCATGAGTCGAGCAAAGACGTAGGATATTATCCACTCCTTGATGATACAAAGTGTCACTGACGATAAGGTAGTTTTTAGCTTGATGTCGTATATGTCATCAATCATCTCTCGACAGATCCTGAGAGAACTTCAAGGTTTGAAGATAGATAAAAATGTCTCCATACCAGGTGTCCAAAGACTAGATAAGGAAAATATGTCCATCTCCGAATGAATTATTATGAATAACGTCCTCATCTAGTCGAGGGAAGTTCAATATTAACTCAGGAAAGACTAGTAATTTCTTATATTTCGCCGAAGAAAAATTGAGGTCAAATTCTTGCAAAATGACAATCCACTTATTGTATTCTCCACCTATGATACACCTAGTAAAGACGTATTGAAATGGGTTGATATCAACAACTATGATAGTTTTGCAAAGAAATATATAATGTCGTAATATTTGAACCACATGTACGAAAACCAAGGCTAGCTTCTCAACGTGAGAGTACTTAAGTTTAGGGTTGACTAAGTTTCGACTAAGATAGTAGACAATGTGCTCATTGAGCTCATCATCCTCTTGAACTAGAACCATACCAACCGTCCCTTCGGACGTGAGGATATAAAGAAAATAATCTCTACTATAGTTTAGAGGATTCAACAGGGGTGTCGATACCAAGGCTTTCTTAAGAGCATCGAAGGATTCTTGGGCTCGCTCATCCGATATAAACAATGTCCTTCTTCAAGAGATGCATGAAACCCTTAGTTATATTGGCATAGTTTACTATAAACCGATGGAAGAAGTTAGCCTTCCTCTGTAAACCCTAAAGTTGACGAATGTTACATGGGGGAGACAATCAAAGTATTGCCTCAACCTTCATAGGATCCATCATGATCCCATTCTCAGAAACTACGAATCCTAAAAGACGACCAAACCTAATGCAGAAGATGCACTTGTGAGGGTTTAAATGGATGTGATAATAATGACATCTCTCAAATACCATTCAAAGGTGAGTAGAGTGATCTACTCTCTGGAGAGAGTGAGAAACAAGATCATCGATGCAAGCTTAGACAATATGATTGAGATCATGAAAAGCAAAGGTCATGGCTCGTTGGAAGGTTGCTCCAGCGTTTTTAATGTCGAAATGTATTTTCCAGTATGAAAAAGTACCCCAAGGACAAATAAATGTCGTCTTATGTTGATCCTCGGGTTTAATCTGAATTTGATTGTATCACGAAAATCCCTCCATAAAAGAAAAAACCTTGCTTCCCACACACTCATTGAGACTCTGATCAATGAAAGGTGTCGGGAAGTTGTCTTTAGGACAAGCCTTATTCAGGTCTCGAAAATACATACACACACATATGGTTCCTTGTTTATTATTCACGGGAATGGGGTTGGATACCAATTCAGTCAAGGGAACCAGGTAGATGAAACCAACATTAAGTAGTTTATCCACCTCTTCCTTAATATCAGGGGCCTTCCTAGGATTAACAACTCTAAGTCATTGTCGAACATGTTTATCATCCGAGTAGATTTTGATCTCATGTTCGACAATGCGAGGGTCAATTCCTGACATCTCTTCATATGACCAAGATAATACATCACAAAATTATTTGAAGAGATCGATGTAGATCTGAATTTCTTTAGGAAAACAATCTGCACCAATATATACATTTTCAATATTTCCAAGAATTTGAGAGATGTCGATGGCGACGGTAGGATAAATACTCACCATGTTTCCTTCAGCATAAATTCCATGCGTATCTAGTGGAACCATGGTGAGACTGACCATCTCACTCAAGGTATATCTAAAATCATCTTGTTCGATAATAAAAATATCTTGGAGGAAGTAAGAGCGATGATCCATATCATCCCATGGCTTATCAGGACCATTCATGGCCTCTAAGATGAATTCATTCGAAGGTAAAGTATCGTCGAGGAAATCATGTGAGAAAGATGATGAAGTGGCCCATACGGGCTTGAGAACATGATCCTCCTCGCCCTCCTGCGAGGAGACATGATCTGGGTCAGCAGTAGAGTCAAGAACAACCTGATACCCTATCGCTGCCATTGATAGTGGCATTGCCATTCCAATATGTGACTGAACTTCAAAAGACATGGTCGGGGAAGGCAAGGTCCAAGGATATTTGAAATACAAAGTATGGAAAAAAACATACCTCATTGACGAAGAAGACCTACTAAACATGGCATAAATGTGATGAATTGGTGCCATGAAATCAAAGGTACCCATGAGGGAGGAATATAGTTCGACACCAATATCCTTAGTTGTTGGCTGATAATTGTTGATTACTGGGATCGAAGGTCCAATTGATGCATTGGGACTAGCATGTGCAAAGGATAATTGATCAATCGTCACAATTTTCCCTTCGTGAGGAAAAAATAAAGTACAGAAAATAGATGATACGACTACGGTCATTGCATAAGTCCAATTATGCCTTAGTAATAAATTATAGTCAAGGGGCACATCAACCACCTCGATATACACCTCCACTGTATTTCCACCTAACTGGACCGGAAATGAGGGAGGAATTATGCAGGGAGGGAGAGAACGACCATCATCAAATGCGGTCGACATAGTCAGAGATTGAGACAGGGTTGGAGAGCTAATAGATTTCCAACAGGTTAGGGACATCACACACGTTGCAACAACTTCATCAATAACAATACGTTTGATGGTATAGTTTAAGCAATCCACATGGATTTGAAAGGCCAAATGGTAAGGCAAGCGAGGCTTTACATCCATGACGTCAAACTTGATAACCTTAGAGCCACACGGGTCTAGAGATCCTAAAGTAGATAACAAGACATTCCTCTATGAAGGACACATCTGGAGAAACTCTAAAGCCAACATCTCACAAGGGGTTTGACCCAGATCTTCAACAATCGAATAGTTATGGGAAACTCTAGTATTAGGGTTGTAGGAAGAGAGTTTTAGTACTCCTTTCAGAATACGAGGCTGAGGCTCTGGATTTTCGATATGAAAAGGTGTTTTAGTAATCTGATACTTGACCATATTTACACATATACAGTCACCTTCATGCGTCGGGGGGGTTTTGATTCCCACTCGCCTCATTTATGGAATTAGAGGAGGTTGAGGCCATGTATTGATTGTGCGGAAACTGATTAGTCAGCACAACGGGTGGTTGAGATAAGAGCCTCGTGGCTTCCTCAAGTTTGGGGCATAAGTGGGTAAGGTGATCATTTGTACAAAGTTTACAAGGAAACTTCACCTTCCGCTTTTCTTTCTTTCCCTCAACAACATTTTTATTCGATCTATCATTGTTAGCATTTTCCTTGGGTTTATTATTATTATTATTATTATTCCTCCCACCCTTATGATTATTACCATGTCCTTTCTTTATATTCTTTCTTGGTTGTTTGTTACCATTCAGGTTGGTCGACAACTATACAAAATGCACATCCATCGACTGAGTAGGAGTGGAGGACATAAACAAAGATTGTCTTGCTACAGACTGGCTTAGAGACAACTCCTTCCACTGGTGTGTCACCAAGTCTGTAGACTTAGTATTTGTAGAGCCTATGATTCCATTGGCATGAGTCCCAAGATTTTGTCTAGGGTCGTAATTTGACCTCAGTGCGTCAAGAAGAATTTCTATAACATCCTAGATTGAGCATATATGAGGTCCAATTGTTGGGATTTGAAAATAGCTTCCTCTTCAGATGTTACCCCGGATGTAGAAACATCTTTCGAAATGTAAGGCAATAGGGATTTAAGGAACCATTCCAA
>WSFP011407811.1:0-25178 GCA_009831015.1 Picea engelmannii
TTTTAAACTATGTGAAATCCAACCTTAAGAGGAAATTTAAAATGATAGACTTAAGTTCTTTGCATTATTTCCTTGGCCTCTAAGTATTGCAAACCAAGGAAGGAATTTCCCTTTCCCAATCTAATTATGTATGTGACCTTCTTCGTTGTTTTCACATGGAAGATTGTAAACCAACCCCATCTCCTTTTCAGTCTAAAGTCAAACTCATTGCCACCTGTACTACACCCAAAGTAGATGCCAATTTGTATCATCAATTAGTTGGTAGCCTCTTATATTTGAATCATACCCGTGCTTATATTTCCTTTTTCATCGACCTTGTTTCCCAGTATATGCAAATACCTCATGAGAGCCATTGGAAAGCAAAAAAATGGATACTTTAGTATATTCAAGGTACAATTCAGTATGGGATACATTTCAATTCAGGGGGGGACTCCTTTGTTGGTTAGTTTCACTGATTATGATTGGGATGACGACCCTGATAATTGGATGTCTATTGTACGTTATGTTTTCAATCTTGGTTCTAGATTTATTGTTTGGGCTTGTAAGAAGCAACATGCCCTTGCACTTCCTTTAGTACCGAGCAATGGTTAATGCATGTCAAGAAGCCTTGTGGCTTCAATAGATCCTTTCAAAGTTTGGATTCCATCGACACCATCCAACCACCCTTTGATGTGACATTCAGAGTGCCATCAAGATCACCAAAGATCCAGTTCAACATCAGCGTAGCAAACACATTGAGATACACATGCACTTCATCATAAAGTCCATTCAACATCACGTTCTCAAAGTGCTATTTTTCCCTACAAATAATCAAGTTGCAGACATTTTCACAAAGTCTCTTACAAAAGCAAAGTTTTCCAAACTTCGATCTATGTTAGGAGTTCAGGGAGTTGTCATCAAGGGAGGATAGACTCCAATGCCTCCTTCCTTCTCCTATTGTGTCACCTTTGTAAATTATTCAATCATATCCCAAGTTGTTCTTAAGGGGGGTGTTAGGATATTTAGACCATTAGGAGTTAGTTAAGATCAATTTGGTCTAATGTGTCTTTCGGTAAAATTATGTTTCTTTAGTATGCATTTGTAGTTATGTAATTTGATAATCACTATATGTTCTAGACATAAAGTGATTCGACAATTCATATTCTCCTAAATACTATTGGCTACTTTGAACTATGGCTTAGCACCTAATTGGTTCATGATCTCTATTTAAAGAGCATGGAGGGTCATTCATTGAAGATCAATTGTGAAAAACTCGCATGTACAATATTTTTCTTTTGCATTAATATATGGCCTCAAGTGGTCGTGTTGACTAAGGCTATAGACTATTTCCCTCTTTGAGAATGTTAACGATGTAAAATACTAGTGTACTAATCTTTGATCTAATTGTGTAAGTGATTACTTAAGGTGTTGGTCTTGTATGAAAATAGTCTATTTATCAAACACAATATACATATGCATACAACTTCACTAAAATGGATCTCAAAACATAACCTTGAAACAATACAATTATGAGTATTCATCACATACCCTTTTATTTTTTAATTCAAATGATATCCTACCCTTTTATTTTTTAATTCAAATGATATCCATTATTGATAAAAAGGAATTTAAACGATAATAACTCTAAGTACTGTGAAATTCTTTCAATCGATTATGTTAATAGAAAAGCCAACAATTTTTATATACATGTATTATTATTAATAAAATGCTTTTAATTTCATAATAAGAATTACAAAAAAAAAATCATATAATTATTATTTCGTTTTAAGTTTAGAAAGGACATTCAACCTAAGAACTTGTAATTATGGCTAGTAATAAGGATTTTAGTTCGAATTTGGAATTGAATAGTAAGAATCATTGGTTTAACAATTTTTTTTTTTTTCCTTTTTATTTTCATTTTTTTCAATAAGTATCACTTAGAGCTTTTTGGGAGAGCTTTAAAAAGAAAATAATATACCCATAAATTTGAAAATTTACCTTGGGAATAGATAAGATTATCTATGGTCTTCAAGCTAGTGAAGGAATCGGCATTGACTTTGTATGTAATCTCACTATATGCTCGAATTGGAAGCAACACAAAAAATGGAGACAATCCATAGTGTGATCCCAAGAACCTTAGTCGTCTAGGATAGTGAGGAAAGAATCCTCAACAATATGTTCATTGACTAACAACCTTGTGTTAGGGCTATGCAGAGGAGTACATTCAGTGAGACCTCAACCCACAAAATAAAATGTTATATAACCCAAGGTTTGGTTGCCATTACATAGAAATCAACCACTAAAGGGCATCGTTGTCGAGTGGACTGATATATACCTACCCCTTCAAAGTTGCATTGATTAATAGAGATGCATGTTGAAGCTTCAACAAACAAAGTATAAATTACACATATGAAAAAGGAGCCAAAGCCCAAAGATTTGAGCATCGCCAAGATGAAAGGAAATTGATTTCTCCAATCACAGGCTTTCTCAAAATCACTTTTACTAAGCATAGCATCCATTCCCAGGGAAA
The DNA here is from genome assembly GCA_009831015.1 of Picea engelmannii. Lineage (NCBI taxonomy): Eukaryota > Viridiplantae > Streptophyta > Pinopsida > Pinales > Pinaceae > Picea > Picea engelmannii. The sequence goes on from WSFP011407811.1 coordinate 2,510, forward strand.
GGGATCATTTCATACCTTCCCACAAAATGACAACATTGTTTAGAATGAAGTGCCCTGTAATGAAACAAATTTGTTCAAACCACACAATTTTGGGCAAGATGTGCTTGAGGCAAAGTACAAAGGGTTTGGTCAAGCTCTTGTATGAAATAATAAGCAAGGACATTGGGCTCTAGTTTGATATGATTTGGGGTTACCAAGCTTCGTATTAAACCTAATAAGAACTTAGTTAATACTTGCTCCCATTGACTGCAATACCCTAGTGTTGACCCTTGAAATGTCTTGGGTCGGTGATGTATAAATTGTAAATGTGTGGTTATAATGACAAGAGTCGAGCCATGTTAGTACAGATAAACAACCCCATGTGTAAATGTTGTAAATATGCTTGTATGGATTCTTAATGCAAAGCTCAAGGCCAAGGCTCAACTAGTGAATAGTTAGGCATGTAGATGTTGTAAATATACTTCTATGGACTTTGTGGTAGACTTGCCACGGTGAACTCAAAGATATGTAAATATTAGTGTTGGAGTGTAATAGATAATGGTCCAAGATCATCGTGGAGAACACAAGAAGGGCTATGATTCTACTAGAGGGGAAGAGACAAGGAGGGCCTATGGGAGAATAATCCCCTATTGCCAAGTGTTAGCCTATGATCTCATCTATTTCCCATCAAGTGGTTTAAATGAACCCATCCACCTCCATTGACTTAGAAATCCAATCATTGACTGCATGTAGAGGTTGGTGAGGGAGTCTACTTTCACAGTTATTTAGTTATTGAAGAATGTGTTGAGTACAATCAACCTGGGGAAATGTAAGATTACTTCATCTCGTCACCAAAAGGAAAATCAAGGATCAATCCCACATTGTCATTTCCATTCATTATCACATTTATGCTCTACACTTTACATGTTGCATTCTCCATTGCTATGCATAAACTAAATCCGAAAATTACCCAAATCAACATTGTGAAAGGGAAATTTGTAGGCCTTGGGGAAGAGATAGAAGGTTATAGGTGAGAATAGAGGTTGGGCTTAGGAAGCCTTCACTTGTAGTGTATTCATTTCTCATCAGATGCTTGAGAATCAAGTTTTATTTTTCCAGGTTAATCCCATAAAGCATTTTGTTGATTGGACTCTTTATGTCTACATTGAAGAGCACTTGAAGGAAAGAATATCCCTAAGACACTATTGGGAAAATAAATGGAAGATATTCCATGTGTTGTGTAGGGCAGTGGAAGAGAGTGCCATGGTTGTTTGATGGCTAGATGAGATTCTTGGAGTGTTATGTACTGAGTAGATTGGTTGAACCATGACAACAATTGAGTTGGGTTGAGTGAGGTAGAAGCATGTAGCTTGGTTCTCTTTGCCTCAATGGCCTTATAGCCCAACTTGGGGGTGGCATTCGCTCTAGAAGCCTATGGTTGGGTGGAAAACTGCTAGCACATAGCTAGTTTCTTGGACTATCTTCTATTAAAACATAAGTGTTCTATGTATTTCTATGAATCTACAATTGAATGTTACTTATCGCTATGGAAATGTATGTTATTTGCATGTTTTTTGCGTGATTATGTTTAATTATGAACACAGGCATTTGGTTGCAATGAATGTCATTAATTTATGCCCATTTAATTCCACTGCATTTTTATTATTGCACCTATGCATGCATTGAGAACAAATTTGGGCCCTTATGGAAAACCATCCCACCAATCTCATGGTGAATGGTCTTTAATAATTTGAAATTTTAATGGCATGTTTAGTTGTTCCTCATCCCATGGCTAGGAAAGCACATGAGGGGATGTGCCAGTGTGATATCAAAGCTATGTTTCAATGTTAGGCCAAATTAGGTAGTTTTATTAGAAATATATAACAAATCTAGGCACTTTTGGGCATGCTCAAGTTCAAAGCCTAGTTAATGGGATCTACCCATAACTCTCGAGTTGTAGGAGTCATGCGAGAGGAAAGATAAAATCGGAAAAATGAGTTCATATCACCTCTGGATCTTTTGGAGACAATGAACGAACAATTGAAGGTTGACTTGATAGTCAACTAAGAGGTCAACTAGGTGGTGCACTAGTTGGTTGAGCCGATCAAAGGTGGTCCCAACTCAATTGAATGGTGCAGAAGCCAAGGAAATATGGGTGCACCTAAGGTGATCAAAGTTGACTATGTCGTCCTCATTCTAAGGAAGACATAGGAAATGTGGGTGCACCTAAAGTGATCAAAGTTGACTATGTCGTCCTCATTCTAAGGAAGACATGGGAAATATGGGTGCACCTAAGGTGATCAAAGTTGATTGTCTTCCTCATTCTAAGGAAGTTAGCTATACCTTGGGTTATTCTTCCTCATTCTAAGGAAGCTAGCTATACCTTGGGTTATATGTAGATGATCCTATGTATTTTTCTATCATGGATTTTTTTTGTATTAGCCATTATATAATGAGCTATGTTGACTTGTTCTTTAGAGTTGTAATGGTGTCTTTAGACACTACCTCTTCTTGGAATTCATAACTCTTCGCTTTTGCAATTCCCTAGTTCTCCAACATGGTATCAAAGTTGTCGGTTTGAGACCTAACATGTTGTCTACAAGTCCTTTGGAGGTTATCGCTTACACATGCCCCCTATTTAGTCAGATCTCACTAGTAGATTGACATAGGGTTTTGACTTAAAAACTAAATCAAGGTTTAGGTTTGCACAATAATTATGAGTTCTAAGAAAGAACCTATGATCACAAATGACCACAATTATGGTATGTGGGCACAAGAAAAGATAATAGTATTAAAGAGTAAATTGTTTTGGAAGTATACAAAGGTTGTGATTCCAAACCCTAACATGATCAATAAAAGTTCATCATTGATGAGAAGGAGGACCAAGTTGTAGAAGTTATAACTCCCTACATCTCTAGGGAGATTCACTTCCATACAAGCATAATCTACTATCCAAATTAACTCTAGAAGAAGTTGAAGACTCTATTTAACAAGATCAACAAGAGTCGGGTTATGCAAATGGAGAAAATTTTGATCACTCTTAATCCTCTCTCCTTTGTTAGGATTGAAGATGATTTGGCTCAAGAGAAGGACCTACAATTAAATTTGGGTGAATGTGGAAAGGATTTTCCATAGGAGGACAGTTGGCTTATAGAAGTAATCTTGATGAATATGAGGACACTTTGATGTGTTATGTTCAATATTTCATGCTAGTTGGGCTTCCATAAAAGAAGATGGTAAGGGCTACACCTTTAACTCTTTCAGTGGCTTGCTAATTAGGGCATGGGAAAAGTTTCTTAATGAAGGTAAACTTGAGACTAAGCAATAGACCCATCTCCTTAAGGGTAAAGGTCAACATAACTATAGAGAAAGAGGTCAAGAATACAATCAAGAGAGAGAATGTGATTGTATCGACCAGATCGTTAAACATAATCATGTTAATCAAGCCTTGACTTAAAAAGAAAAAGAAAAAAAAGACTTATTGATATTGTGCAAAGACATGAGATGTCAAGAAGATTCATTAGAAGAAGACTAAAGATTTGGAGGATAAGGTTAAGAAGATTGAAAGCGAGGTGTCAATTAGTCGGCCAACCAACCTATAACATCAACTTTCTCCATTAGCACTTCTCCGACATTGCATCCTCACACTTCTAAAAGTGAGTGGATAGTTGACTCTGGTTGTACCCATAATATGGATAAGGATACTTCTCGCTATTATTCATTAAGTAAAGCTACACAAGAAGAAATATGTGTGGCAGATGATTATGCACTTACTATTGTTAGTTGTGGTAGGATTGAATGTCGGAATGGTGTGATCATTGATTTGTATCATGTACCAAGTTTGAGTGCCAATTTGTTGTCTATAACCCAACTAACCTAGACTAGTAAGAAGGTTGAATTTTTACCTGATAGGTTTGTTATAAACGATATTAGCAATGACTTTGTTGTCACTAATGAGGGTATTCTTGATCTCAATAACATATTATACAAGCTTTGTGATTCCCTAAGAAGAATCCAAGACCGATTGCACTCGTAGCCAAGACTGGTGATCAGACCAGAACTTGGTACGAAAGACTCAAACATCTGATTTCTAAAGTATGAAACTCATGATGAAGTTTAATATGGTTAATGGACTACCCATAGGAGTGCCCATTGATGGTGTATGTATAGGGTGTGTGCTCAGAAAGCATCACTGGGTTACATTTCAAATAGGGAAGGCATGAAGAGAAAAGACTCAACTGGAACTTATCCATAGTGATCTTTGTACACAAAACCAACCATCATTAGTAGGTGCAAGGCATGTTTTGACTTTGATTGATGATTTTTCCAGTATACTTGGGTATATTTATTGAAGAATAAGGATCGTATCTATGAAAAATTCAAGGAATTTAGGTCATTGGATGAAAAACAATGTGGTTGACGTGTGAAATATCTAAGATAAGACAATGGAGGAGAATATGTGAGCAAGGCTTTTGAGAACTACATATGTTATAATAGAATCTATTGATAGAGATTTGTACCTTACACGCCTCAGTGAAATGATGATGCTAAGATGAAGAATCACACCTTGGTTGAAATGGCACAATGTTTGCTTCAAGTCAAAGGTATACCAACAAAGTTTTGGGATAATGTTATTTACTACTCAAACTACCTTGAACATGATTATGACCAAAGCTTTGTGGGATATGACCCGTGTTGAGAAATGGACTGGAAGAAAACCTTCAATTGGACATCCTAGAATGTTTGGATGTGTAGTGTGGTCTCATATCCCATATGGTAAGAGGAAGAAGCTAGATGCAAATGGCCAAGCTTGTGTTATGGTGGGCTACTTTGATGAGTTGAAACACTACAAGTTGTTTGGTCTAGTGAAACAAGAAGTTATTTGCAAGAGGGATGTTTTCCTTGATGGGAAGACATAATCTATTCCTCTATTGAACTCCTCTTTTGGATTGTTAAGAAGGGATCAATTTACCACTACACTACATCAACTAATGTGTCAACAAGTTTGTTGACTAGACAATCAACTCACATACCAAAACATACATGTAATCGATCTTCTACAGTAAAGATGACCACAAGATTCAAACCACTTGATCATTCTACTAATGATGATTTTGATGCAGGAACTCTCTCTACATGGGACACTTGTCTTCCTCGATTAGCAACTAAGACGAGTGAATCTAATGGTGTTGATGTAGGAAATGTAAATAACTCAAGGAAAACTAGAGGTTAGAAACACTGTGGTAATGTTGCTTTGATGGCACATATGATAAGGGCATGTGATCCTGATACATATGCAAATGCACATGATTGACTTGAATGGGAGAATGTTATCACTGATGGGTAAAATTCCTCAATGAAGAATAAAAATTGGGACTTAGTTCCTCGACTGTAAGGAAAGAATGTGGTGAAATGCCAATGGGTCTACAAGACCAAATTTATATCTAAAGGTGTTGTTGAGTGGTGTAAGACTCAACTGGTAGCAACGGGTTTCTCTCAACAAGAAGGTATTGACTACACCAAGACCTATGCCCCTGCTGCAAACATGGACTATGTTTGATCAATTCTTTCACTTGCTACTCATTTTGGATGAGAAGTACAATATATGGATGTCAAGAGTGCTTTCTTACATGCTGATATCGATAAGGAGATTTATGTGGAGCAACACCCAAGCTTTGAGAAGGATGGTAGTCTTGTGTATCCACTAAAGAAATCCTTATATGGTTTGAAACAAGCCTCTGAGAAGATCCATCAATTATTTCTTAAGCTTCAAACGCTATGAACCTAATCACAATATTTATGTTTTACATGTAAACAATGGTACTTTAATTGTTGCATTATATAATTGATGATTTAGTCATTACTAGAGGTAATGTTGGTCTCATTTTGGGTTTGAAGATAAAGTTAGCAAATACATTTGAAATCGTCGACGTCACTCTATTGCATTTCTTTATAGGCATCCAAGTTTTGCAAATGGATGAAGATATCTTAATTTCTCAACCCAAATATGTGATTTAGCCATTATTGGAGGTAGTATTGGTCTCATTTTGGTTTTGAAGATAAAGTTAGCAAACATATTTGAAATGATCGACCTCGCTCTGTTGCATTTCTTACTAGGCATCTAAGTTTTGCAAATGAATGACAGTATCTTAATTTCTCAACCTAAATATGTGATGAATGTATTGTAGAGATTCAAAATGGAAGATTGTAAACCATGTGCTACCCCTTACCAGTTGGGAGTGAAGTTTACTAAAGAGTGTGATTCTCCAAAAGTAAATGCTACTCTCTATAGGCAACGTGCTGCTAGCCTCATTTATTTAACTCACAATGGACTTGATATTTCCTTTGTTGTTAGTGTGTTCCTTAGGTTCGTGCATGGTTCATGCAGGATCTAAAGGAGAGCCACTTTTCGGCTACAAAGAGGATTGTTTGCTATGTCAAGGGTACTTATCAACTTGTTATAAAAACATTGTAGTAAGAATATGATGTAGTTAGTCAAGTGTAATGATTAATATCGCATTGAATATGGAGATGACAACAAGTCGACTTCTAGTTACATGTTTCATCTTAGATCTAGACCCACAATATGCTCTTGTAAAAAGTAGAGGATGCTCTCTCTTTTGACCATTGAGGTTGAATATAAAGGTGTAGTGAATGTTGGCATAAATGCATTGTGGATTCTCAACCTAATGGGTGAGCTTTGATTTCCTCTTGAGGAGTTGACTCTAGTGTATTGTCACAATCAAACTGAAATACAAATTGTTGAAAACCCTGGTGCTCATAGTAAGATGAAGCATGTGCAATTTCATGCTCATTATCTAAGATAGTTGGTAAAGGAAACTATTGTGTCTCTTGTTTATTATAGGACAGATGATCATAACATTGATATCTTTAGAAATCCATTAACAAAAGCTAAGCTTGTGAAACTTTGGGTTATGCTTGCGATTTAGGATGCTACAAATATGGGGGGAGTATAAGGATAATTTCACTTCCTAAAACTCCAAACTATTATGTTGATGAGGGGGTGTTGGAATAATAATTTCATCTCAACTATGGGTCTTTTGGAGGAAATCAATGGATAGTTGGGGGTAAACTTGAGAGTTGACTAAGAGGTCAACTGATCGATCAAGTTGACCAAAGATGGTCTCGACTCAATCAATCATTGCACGCGTTGAGGAAGAAATGTAGGAGATCTACGTGTGCCTACGACGATCAAAATTTATTGTCTTCCTCATTCTAAGGAGGTCAATTATACTATGGGTTATATATAGATGATCCTATGGATTGGTCTTTCATGGAATCTTTTTGTATTATCCATTATATGTTGAGCTATGCTCACTTATGCTTCAATGTTGTAATAGTGTCTTTAGACACCATCTCTTCTTGGGATTCATAAATATTCACTTATGTAATTCCTTGGTTCTCCAACATGTGTATGATTATGTTTAATTTTGAACATGGAAATTTGGTTGCCATGAAATCTATTAATCCATGCTTGACTAATTCATTGCATTTTCGTTATTGTACCTATGCATGCATTTAGAACAAATCTAGGCCTTATGGAAGGCCATCCCAACTATCTCATGATGAATGATCTTCAATGGCCCAAAATTTTAATGGTGTGTTTAAAGGCTCCTTGTCTCATGGTCGAGAGAGCATGAGAGGGGATGTCGCAATGTGATATCATAGCTATCTTTCAATGTTGGACCGATCTAGATAGTTATGTTAGAAACATAGAAAAAAATTGGGCAGTTTGGGCATGCTCCAATTTATAGCCTTGTTAATGGGATCCACCCATGAATCTCAAGTTGTAGGAGGCATTTGGGAAGAAAGAGAGAACCGTGGTTTTAATTTTTAACAATGGAAAAGGAGGAGATTTGTCCTATGACTTGTCTCCTTGAGAAACAAATTCCCAGTTATGTAGTTAAGTGTTGGTCTCATTGCCACTAGAGTCGCCAAATAACTATGAGTTAGTGAGTTAACACCTTAAACAATGATGTGAAGCTTTGGACCATGAAGATGAATGTAGGAGTTAGAGTAGATATGCACTATGCACTCCACTGCAAAGAAAGGTTAGTGAAAATGGTTAAGGCAAGGGTGTATAGAGCTTTGGGAACATGGAGGCTTGAACGAATCGAAGGGGAGACACACTTTCCACTCCACAATGAGACTAAGACAAAGGTATGCAAAGGTTTTGGCATGTAGAGGAACTAATGAGTGCACTAAAAGGGGATCAATAGCACAAGAGAATTTGTGGTGTTTTGACATCCTCGTACCTCAAAGAGGGGTATTTTTTTGAATGACTAAGATTTCTCTCAATTGAAGAAGAACAACAATCCATGTTTCGCATGACATTTAGTAAGCCACTCAAGTAGAGAGGTCCCATTTTCCCCATGAATGGATGATATTTCCCTCATTTGAGGAAGATTTATGGTAGATATGTCTTGTGACATTTGTTAAGTAACTCAAGTGGAGAGGTCCTATTTCACCAGGGACATATGATAATATCTCATTGGGAACATGTGGATGACTGAGGACACTTGCAACATTTTTCAACTCTATGAAAGAGAAGGTACTAATTCTACCATGAATAATCAGTGTTTGCTCCAATAGGAACTCATGGATGACCCTAAATGTAGTGTCAAGGGGTGCACCCTTTTGTGTAAAAGATTGTTGTGCAATGGAATATGCATTGGTGAATGAAGGGATTGATTTAATTGTTGACTAGGGTCTCCCTATCTCAACACACAATGAAATCATACCATGTGTAATGACTCAAGACCTATGGGCACCACAAGCCTTGAGGCTCACAGAGAGGTGAAAGAAGAGAGAGGATCCTAGGAGTTCTATGTGAAGGTCATTGATGTTGGTGTAGCTAACACCCATGGTGATAGGTATGCTCTTCAACCTACATATTACAAAACAACCCAAAGAGTACAAGGACAAGACCATCCAAGTGGATTTGGTCCACATAAATTAGAAGGTAGCAAAAGGACTTCACACAACTAGTGAGAAGATAGCATGTGATAGTCATGGCCTATGGAAAATGGGTTCGAATCCATGAGGCTTTGAGCTATCAAAAAACAATAAAGGAAAACAAATAGTGGGGTTTAGTGTGAAGTTGTGCAAAACCAGTGACGAATTTGGAAAAAACAATGAGGGTGTTTCCCTCAAGACCACAATGGGGTTGTAGTCCCTTAGACCTTCGCCATGTCCCCTTATAATTTGAAAAATCCATGAAAAATGTATGTAAGTTAACAAGGCACATGGGAAAGGGGTTTATGTTGTATTGCATTCGATTATCATAGGGAGGCTGAGATGCACATAGCATAATTACGATGATGATGATTTGTTGTTGATTGTTGTTGTTGTGTAATAGAAGTATTGTCATGCACAATTATTGCAATTCAATTTGGGGGTTAAAAGCTACAACAAAATTGTTGTAGTAAGAACATGCAATGATATTCTAGAGCTTATAACCTCTTACTAGGACATCTAAATTGAGCAAATTGATAGTCATTGGAAATATCTTTCAAAGGGGAAGAAAACTAAGGATTCAATTATTACAGAGACCCTTTTGATTTATCATACTAATTAAAATATTAGGGCCTTAGTATTGGTTGGATTAAGAAATTGTCATCATGGAGGATGAGCAAAAAAACTTATGATTGCAAAGCAGATGCCATGAGTGAGAACCTACGTGTTGAGAGTGTAGAGACAAAGTCTAATGGACGCAAAATCCAAGATACTCCTCCAAATATCATAAAGAATATGAGAACCTTGATGTTGGAACTTCAAAATTGTAGCATAGACAATGAAAGGCTAATCAAAGCTCAGAGAAAAACTAAGAAATCCAATCATTAAATGCATGTAGAGATTGGTGGGAACAATGCGCACATATTTATTTGAGCATGGGATAAGTACAATCATTATGGGGAAAAGTAAGAGCGCTTCATTCTTATGTCAGAAGAACATTCAACCATCATTTCTCTCAACTCTTTCATTTTTGTCATTTATTCTATCACTCTTCCATACTCCACTCAACGTTCCTCTCCTAGGGTATGAACATTTTTTCCTCTTCTAATTAATGAAGAAGCTTATGTGAAACGATGGTTGTGATGCTTGCATCAGTAAGATAATCCCATGGACTTGGCTTGGGGTTAATAAGAACCTACAAAAGTTTGGGAAATTTGCTATTGAGAATGTGAGAGAAAATGGGATGGTTGTCAATGAAAACCATGGCTAGACTGCCCACAACAATTTAAGCAAAAACCAGTAAACATGCAACACTTTTATTGTCGCTTATTCATTATTTTGGGACCTAGTGTTTTCTTTTCCAAGTTATTCTTAGAAGGAAACCAATAGTTGGACTCTTTCTGCATGCATTAGAGATCATTGGAAGGGAATAATATCCCTAAGGGACCATTTAGAAGAGAAAGAGAAGATCTTCCTTATGTTGTGTAAAGTAGTGAAAGAGAGTGCCATCGTTGATTGATGGTTGAATGAGGGCTTGGAGTGCTTAGTAGTGAGAAGATGAGCCTTCTATGAGATTAATGGATTGGCTTGGCTTGGCTTAGGGGTATCATGGTTTGTCTTAGGAGTGGAACCATACTTCATTCCCATGGTTGGGCAATGAATTACTTCACAATAACTGATTTGGTAGACATGGATTTAATAAAAAACAAGTGCCCATATTTGTCTATCTATGGAATGCCTTCCACTTGCAATTGTTATGTGTTTATATGAGTTTAAAGGGTAATAAATGAATTTTGTTTATGCATAATTAGTTTGCTTATGTTTTATATTTCCATATGAATTCGAGTTATATTAATATTAGAAGTCAAATTCAACTAAATAGTTTCTTATATAAAGAGGAAATTTCTTATGAAGTGACTTGATGGCCAAGCGAGGCATCCAGATATGCTACAAAGTGGAATCAGATCCCAACTTACAACATTGGGTTGTTGTGGGAAAAACATGTTATTTATATGAGGGAATTTATAGTTGCATACCAACTACTTGACAAAAGGCCTCAATAAGGGATTGGGGAAAATGTCATGAGCATCCAAGATGTTGAGTTGATGGCTTTAATTCACATGCTAGATTAATATTAATGGTTATGGGTAGATTATAAAAGTGAACTTGATATATTGAATTCATGAGGTTCAAGGCTCGACTCTAGGAAATGGGAAAACTTGCAGCAATTCTCCTAGGAGTGAATATCATTGTAGTTGCTCAAGTAGGATTTAAGTTTTAGATCCTAGAGAATACATACTCCTATCATTTAGGGATGATGAACACAATGTTGACAATGATGAACTTGTGGCTGAGATATACATGTCAAATTTGACAATGAAACTCTAAGTGTTAATGAAGTAGATATGAAATGAATCCGATCGACTTCTAAGAAGGTCTCAAGTTTTGATTCCATGGAGTGTACAAATTTGTAGCTCCAAGTGGGGAAACAATTATCCAAGACTCGATGGAAATTGGGAAAAAGATAAAAAAGAAGAAGATGAAAATAGGTATTTTTTGGTGACAAGAACTTAAATGGTTGGCAATGGAACAAAGAGTCAATCTTGGTGTCAAAAGAAATGAGATAGAAAACTTGTCTTACATATGTTTTCCTTTAGAATCAAAATTTGGAGGTTGTACCTTCAAATTCTAGTGGTGTTGTGGTATTTGATAAGTTGTAAATGACTTGAGGATTATAGGCTCGGATTTTTGGTTGATGTCAAAAGAGGTCCAATGTTGAGCCAATTTGGGATATTTATGAGAAGGCTAGGATGTGCTTCACAGTGGCATGCAATTGTTGAGAATGTTTGGATTGCTGGAAACTTGTAGGGTAAATCTAGGTTTGGGCATGTTTAGTTTCATACCTATGCGAATAAATCTTCCCACAATTCTTATGTTATAAGTTTAGGGTGCTAAATGGTAAGTAACTATTTGGTCTAAAGAGGAATCAACAGATGCACCAAGGGAAGATCAATGGTAGAGAAGAATCTGTAGCATTAACATTTATGTACCTTAATAGGGGTACTTTATCATGAATGACTAAGATTGCACTTGCGAATATAGATCAATGACCCAAGATCGCTCAGAGTGTTTGTAGGAGGCTCAAGTAGGGAGGTCCAACTTTGTTGTGAATCACTAAGATTGCACCCATGGATCTAGATCAACATCCCAGGATCTCTTGCAGTGTTTGGAGACCGCTCAAGGAGGGAGGTCCAACTTTTTTGGGAATTGTTGAGATTGCACCCACCAATCTAGATCAACAACCAATAATCACTCATGTAATTGGAAGTCACTTTAGTTGGGAGGCACCCATTTCACCGTGAACAAATACGATTAATCTTTCTTGGGACATGTGGATGACCAAGATTGCAGTGATAGGGGGTTTCCCCACAGTGTAAAAGAAGGTGACAAGGGGTCTATGGAAAGGAGGGTCCCGCTATCCCATCACCCTAGGAAAGCATGCCATGTGGAAGGACTAGGAGGCATAATAAAGTTCAAGGCCCACTGGAAATTTCTAGGAGTCTATGCAAAGCCTTTTAGGATTTGATGTGATTGTATGTATGATCTTATATATGGTCTTTGATCTACATAACATGGATCAACCAGAAGCGTACAAGGACAAGAATATCCAGGTAGATGTGGCCCACAAGAAATGTGAAAGTACAAAAGGTGTTCACTCAACTAAAGATAAGACAACACATGATAGTATATAAAGAAGAAAGAAAAAAAGGGTATGGATTAAAGAAGGAATTTATAGTTATAAAAAGAAAATATGGGACCAAAATCATATTTTGACCAAAAATTCGGCACACAAACTTTGTTTGAGTTGAAATTTTTGATGAAACTCAACATAGATGGTATCCACAAAAATGTCCTTAGAGTCCAATGTTCAATTTTGGCCCTAAACTCCTGGAAAATTAGCAAGGAGCGATTTTTAGAGGATGGGACTGTACTTTCCATGAACAACCCTATTGACAATAAAACTTGGTCAATAAGGAATATGGGCAAGCACAAGAAAACCTGGAAAAACATTTGGACAAATTCCAAAGAATTCTAAGTGAAAATGTAAACACAAGGCCAAATCCCCTATTCTTGGACATTTTTGTCATTTTGGAAAATATAATTTAAGGAACAATGACCTAAGACAACAAATGTGGAAATTTTTCCTAGTCAACATTTGATATTTCATATAATATGGACAACTTTGTCTTAGTGGAAATTTTTTGGTTTTGCATTGTTTGGGAAATAGTGTTTTGCACTCATTTTGACCAAGAATAAATTGAGTGCAAAAAGTGATAATTAAACATCTTCATAGAAATGCAGAAGATGATTGAAGTCACAAATCATCACATTGAAGGATTCTAACTGCTCATAGGTGGAAACACTAACACCCTATACAAACTTTTTGCTAGTTCTTTATTGATTTTCTTCAACTGGTGATACAAGATGGTTTCCAAACTTTATTTGCACTAGTAAAAGTACAGACACAAGTGAGTTGTGAGTTTCTAGGTGCCATAACTTTCAACCCAAAACTCTAAATAAGACAAAATTATAGTCATTGGAAAGATATTTCAAATAAGAACATAACAAAAGGTTCAAGTTTGGAAAATATACTTCCAATCTCTCTAAATTTTGACAGAAAAGAGCCTCTGGCATTTATTGGAAAAACATATTTCCAATAAAGTTTATCTCCAAGATGCCTCAAGTGGAAGGAAGAACCATGTGATGAAGGAAAGATTATATAGGAGGCAGAAATGAGTCTCATGTGATGGCATACCTTTGCTATCGAGTGGGGGATACATGGAAATATGGAAACACTCTTAATGAGCAAAGGTATTCAAGCTAAGATCCTAATAACAATGCTTGAAAACAAGGAGACTAAATGCCATGAATAAAGATGGTTGAGGTTTCTTACATATTTGACTTGGAGGTTAAGCTTAACAAAGGGAAGGAACCAAATTTGTTGGTTCCTTGGGCATAGGAATGCATGCAATGCATTGACTACAACCATTAAATGTAATTTAAGTTGCAAAGAAGAGTTGTGGGTGTTCTTGTTTATTTTAGTTGGCTATTGTATGCAACAAAAAAATGCTTAGCAGACGTATGGAAGATATTGGCGGATAGAGAACGACAACACCATGAATAAAAATATAGTGTATGATTCTTAAATCCCTAGATTAAAAAAAGAAAATCAAGTAACGAGGTTCCTCATCATGGTGAGTACCATGATTTTTATGATTGCACCATTGGAAACCATGTGTGTCGCAACAATTATGACATATTAGGATATGAACCAACAACTTAAGTGTAAAGGATGTGAATAAATTACTCACTTCAACTCACTTCAAAGCACTCCATTGTGTGGAATTGTCTTACTAGATATAGTTCAATTGGGTTGAGGATTTTCCAAGGAAATGAAGAGAAATTCCATAATTGGATAAAGCTTAAATGTAGCTCAAGATAAGGGAAATGATGCAAATTTATAGATGTATATAGGATAGCATGAGATTTGCGAATTTCTAGAGAATGCAACAGCACCAAGAGCTAGGCATAACTAGCTAGGAAATTATGATAAGGACAAAGCTTTTCTCACCCTAAACTCTATTTTGGTTATAGAAAAGTTGTGCTCTTTCAAAAGTATCAAACTCAGTTTTATAAGGACGAGTTATGAATTGTTACTAGGGTGATAATATCACACTTGATGATCTATCATGTAATTGGTAGTAAGCCCATGGAGTAGATCAACTATGTTGTGGGAACCCATGTTGTACAAAACAATTGGAAAGGAGAAATTCCTTAACTCATCTTTGTTATGTCATTATATTTCTCTAGGTTGAGGAATGTGATTATGTGCAAATAATTAAAGCATATGAATGTTCATAAATGCAAGAAAAAAATTGTTAGAATGCATATGCACAAGTAAACATATTGAAGGATAAATATGTAGTAATGTGCATATAAATTTGCATGTGCATATATACTTCTACATATGTGCTAAGTATGTCATGATGACTAGTTATGGCTATTGTTGGTTGTGCAACTAGGAATGAATAAGGACATGGAGATACATGTCAAGGTGTTGGTGAAGGGATGTTGTAGCTCCCATGAGGCACCACATGAAAAGGTAGCATAGGGGATGCTGATTATTACATGTGTAATGAAAAGAATCTAGGTAAGAATTCTTTCAATTGTGTTTGATATCATAGTTGATTTATTGATGACATGTGTATGCATACATGTGATTAATACCCAGGTGGGGGTATGGTAAAAGAAAGAAGCCTTGCACATGTAAAAACAAATTCTTGAAACCTTTTTGATGCATTCATGTGATAGAATGTTGTGATGAGCTAGTTATGAGGATATAACCAAGGCAACTAAATACTTATGCTTGTGATTAAAAAAGGAATGCCATGTGAGATGACCATGTCTGAGACCATGTTGTTGTTGGACTTGGTAAATTCTATATCTCTGCATAGATATCTAATGGTCTTCCTACTTGTATCAATGTATTAAATTGTAACATTCTTGCCTACACTAAACAACACTACAGGGAAAGGGTTCCTTAAGGACTGTTGAGTAGAGAAAGGAAAGTTCTTTCCTTGTGTTATGTTTGGCTAAAGAAGAAGGTATCCAGAAGGTTGAATAAGCATTGGGGAGGTGGCTAGGTTATGTGTCGAGGCATTAGATAAGCTCTCCAACTTGTCATGGTAGATTACATGATTTAGCATTATGCTATTCTTGAATTAAAGCAAGGGTACATTGCGTGAATTTCGAGAGTGTGCAATGTTATGGTTATGCATACATGAAATTTTGTGCATATATTTTGTTGTAGTATGTGATTCCTTGATGGTGATAAAATTCCAAATATGATGAACGATATTTCATTTCAGATTAAATTTTAGCAGTGGGAAGCAATTGAATTATTGTTGCGACATAATTATGTGATCATTTCATGTGTTGTTGGGAATGTAGAAATGAAAATATTATATGCATGAGTAATCATGTTTTTCTTAGTTGAATGAAAGCTTTGTTAAGGACATATCACAGGTAGAGTTGTCTTGGATATGGGCATGAGAGTTGGCCTATAATGAAGACAAGTTACTACCACATGCAAAGGCCAACATTATGAGAGGGCTCTCATATTGGTTAAAGATGATTTTTGTATGAGACAAAGTCAAAATTTTGACTGGAATTTTTATAATAATATCTCATGAATGAGATATGTGAGATGATGGATTTGTTTAGTAAGGAAAAATGATGGTTGTTATAAGCTTGAAAGCATGGGAAGGATGCTACTTTGATGACATTAGAACCCTATGTTACGCCTTGATGGCCTTGATCTAATGATTGTTTTAAGGTTGCGAATGGGATGTTATGGCAATAAAACTCTAGAATTTTTGAGTTTGCTAATGGATGCCACGACAATAAAACTTTGAAAGTTTTGAGGTTGCTAATGGGATGCCATGGTAATAAAACTATGGAAATCTATGCTCTTCTTGCATGCGAAAACCTTGGTAAATTCTGGATTGCCCAAAGACTATTTAGCAAAGAAGGGGATGCTTGAACCTGCATGGGCGAGTGAATACAAAGAAGAGGGGACTTGAATGAATTTTCTATGTGATATTCATGACATATGCTAGTTTGCATCAAGAGGCAAAATATTTTGGGTGTGTTAAAGGAGATAGTAAGTTGAATCTCACTCATGGCGATCATGTGAAGTGAACACATATTTATATAGATAAGTATTGGGTTGAAATTGCATACTATATCTCATATTGTGAACATATGTGATTCAATTATGAATTTGAAATTCCTATTGATGGAACAATTGTGGCATAGAAATGACCATGTTATGCATGTTTACCTTGATGATTGTTATAGGTGTATGTTGAGATGTTAAGGCCTTGGAGGCATCTCAAGGTAATGAAAGGAATTATTGAACATGCTTGTCCAAGATAGCCAACAATGATAAGTTTGCAATGGAGAGTATATAATTGTGGATGCAACTAAAGAATGGAGACATAATCTCATTGTTGGAAATAAAGTTTCACCGATGACGATGTTGTTCCAATGGGGAGGGGAATGCAATACCCTCGTTTTAGCCCTGAATTGTAATGTAATAAATCATGTATTATTTGCATGAATCCCTGGGTTATGTGATGGGAGCCAAGACATGTGGGCTAAGTTATGACCCTGTGTTATAAAAATATAAAATGCATTGTAAATATTTCAAATGTGGAACTCAAGACCAAGGCCCGACTAGCGAATGCATATGAGCCCCGGTAGTGGGCTAGTATTGTGGTGTGGTTATTTTTTATGTGGTGTGCTTATGATATGAAAAGGCATGCATAAAAGGAAATACATAATAATATAATATGCACCAAAATCATTGTTGAGGAAGCAACAAGGGGACTGTGATACTACAAGAGGGGAAGAGGAAAGGGGGGCCATGGGAAAGTAAAACTCTATTTCCAAGCATTAGCCTCACAACTCATCTATTTTTTCATCATGTGCCTCAAATGAAGCCATCCACCTCCATTAACTAAGAAATCCAATCAATAAATGCATCTACAGGTTGGTAGGATGTGTGCTCATGTAGTTATTTGAGTGTGGATTGAGTATAATAATTATGGGGAAATGTAAGAGTACTTCATTCTTATATTAGAGGTAAAGTCCGTCATCATTTCTCTCAACTCTTTCATTTTTGTCATTCATTCTATATTCTTCCATACTCCACCTAGCATTCCTCAACAAGGAGACTATGATACTACAAGAGGGGAAGTAGAAAGACAGCCTATGTGAAAGTAAACCCCTATTGCCAACTGTTACCCTTGCAACTCATCTTTTTTTTCCATCATGTGCCTAAAATGAAGTCATTTTCTTCCATTGAGTAAGAAATCCAATCAATAAATGCATGTAGAGGTTCATAAGATGTCTGTTCATGTATTTATTTGAGCATGGGTTGAGTAAAATCATTATGGGGAAATGTAAGAGTACTTCATTCTTCTATTAGAGATAAATTCCACCATCATTTCTCTCAACTCTCTCATTTTTTTCATTCATTCTATCATTCTTCCATACTCCACGTAGCATTCCTCTCCCAAGTTATGAGCATTTTTTTACTCTTGTAATTAATAAAGAAACTTGTGTGAAACCATGCTTGTGTGAAAATTGGCTGGACTAAGGTTTTGGAGGGTGGAAAGAAGACTCCATTGGTTTTTTGGGATTAATAAAAAGGTTGGATTTGGTAAAAGAAATTGTTAAATGATCTAAGATTTAGTGATAAAGATATAGCTAATTATCTTCTTAGTGTATGTTCATTCTCATGTTCCATATCACTCTATGAATTATTAAATCATTAAATAGAGTGATGAATTATTACATCATTCAATATTTTTTATACACATTTCAACATTTCAACATGAAGCTGGAATAGTGGTAACTGTGCACTCTTGAAGGCTGGGCTATTCCCTGTTAGAAGGGTAGTCAAACCCAATAGTGCACTCTTAAAGGCTGGGCTATTCGGGTAGTCAAATCCAATTGTGCACTCTTAAAGGCTGGGCTATTCCCTCTTAGAAGGGTAGTCAACCCAATGCAGTGGAGAAGCAGAGACTTTAAACCACAGTATCAAGTATATACTTTTTTTTTGAAACCTTTTGTAGTGCTCCTGGTCAAGATGTTGTGTTATCATTTTTGTGTGAATAAGTAGAAAAGTCACTACTTCCAACTTGTACCCCTCATGACTAACATTTTGAGTGTAAGGACAAAAATTATTATTTTGAAAATCCACAACGCCAATTCCTAATTGCTTCCTATTGCCTGGGTTCTTATTCCATATCACATAAATAGCATAATCACACACAGAAAATGATTGGTTTACCTTATACAAAAACTCAAAGGATATCTACCTTTGATTGTTATTTGTTGTTTGAAATTAGTGATTGGAAAAAAAATGTATTTATTTGCTTGCTTCCCATATACACATCTTTAAGACCGTCGATCTGATTGCTGCACTCTAAATAAAGGCAATTCTTGATTTTGCAGCTGTGTAAATAATTTAACAATAGGAACTCACATACGCTAGAAAAGTTGGCTCCTAAGTAGCTTCTGCATTTTATAAATACCAGCTCAATGTCTAAAACTAAATGCTGATAAGTAAACTTGAGGATGAGAAGAGCCTTGGCTTTGCTGCCGATAACACATTGGAAAAAAGGACTGAATTAATTATCATATAGAATCAAGCTTCATATACTGCTATCTATCCACTTAAAAGCATGAAAGGGAAGTGTAGTTTTTTCTGGGATCCTCAGTTTTTTAGAAATTCTTTAGCTGAAAACTCCCATGCTTCATAAAGCATTGATCTTTTTTTCATGCTTTCTGACCATTCTGCTAATATGCATGAATTGTGAAATATGTGCTCAATTATCTGCGTCCTCAACCGCCTCCACATATTAGATCAGCGCAAAACTTGCATCAATTTTGTCATTCTTCTTCCCATAATTGATCAGCACAATATCCCGTTGAAATTTTTATCCTCTTTCTTTCATCCCGTATTTGACGAGCACTACACCTAGGTGGAATTTAATATTCTTTTCCTTTCTCCAGGAAGGTCTTAATGATGCATACAAGGGAAATGAAGTTCTTCTCTGTTCCCCTCGTCTCTGGTTGTTTAGGTATTCCTAAAATATTGAACATTTTGTTAAATCTTGGGAATTTTTGACATCTTTGTTGGCAAGGATTAAAAATTGTATCGAACTACCCTTTATAGCTTTAACCTGCCACTGCAAATGCCGTGGGGTTCAATGAATAATACAACCCCCGTACTACCACATCGATTCCCAGATCAGGTCTCTCCCCTCCCTCAAGAAAGCAAACAGTGTGCAAGAGTTGGTCCATAAGGTACAAATATTTGCAATTACTCACTTGAACGCGCAAAAACAGAAACCATTACCAGATTCCGTTACATTCATAACCCCACCAATCACTCCCCTGGAATAGGATTGTGCACCTGTTGAACAAATAGGCAACAACCCCTGTGGAAAGCTGGGGTTGGATCAGACCAATCAATCACTCTAGCCAGTGTCACTAAACGCCAAGTCAATCTGGAACTACCATATTTCCGATTAAGATTTCCGCCACTCACCTCTAATGGGAATCACATAAAGTTAAAAAGTTTTATCTGACGATTATTTTTAGGTTACACCAAAAACAAGTTTTATCTGACGATTCTTTTTAGGTTACAACAAAAACAATGCAATAAAAACATAAACTTGTTCAGGAGAAGAGGAGATGCAGAATTCAAACGCAAAGATTGATATCGTTCCTGTTGCTCTCCATGGCACTAATAAAAAGAACCATTACAAGCCAATGTCCTCGGTGATTGGGGGTCCATTCCCTGCAGTAACACATTCTGTAGATATTGAGGCGTGTCCTGTAAGTGGGCATTTAAAAAGGACAGAACGGGCCATAGTACTAAGTAACCCATGATCTGAGGAGTACTCTATAAACAGGTACAGATTATTGATGCCAGTAGTATTAAATTGTGGGTGCAGCTGATGATTCCAGGAGGATTGATCGTATGCGAGGGTCGACCTCACGATCAAGGGCTAATAGTGAAACCTATGAGCAATCTATCAAAATAAAACACGCAATATTATACAGTGAACTTTCCCCGACAGTTTCAGAACGATTTCTTGCTCTATCAAAACAATTTCCATATCTCCCTTCAGAATTCATGCTAAGATTCACAGTCGCAGCTATTAAACTAAACCTACCCACGACATGATTTTTTTTTTTTTTAATTTCTAACATAATCAATGCTCTTAAAAAACACAAGGTTGCAGGTTGCAGGTTGCATTTGAGGTTTTGTTTTTCTCCTTTTCAGAGTCAACCCAAAAAAAATCCAGACAGACGTGCTTAACAGAAATTCCGCCATTAAGGCAACAAGAAAATCAGCTGGGGCATCCCTTCTAATCTATGTGAGCACGGCAGGGTGCCCTTATTGATGGAAAATACACAGAAACTCAATATATAAAATTGCAGGTTAAAGTTTAGAGAATGAATGGGTACCTGGTCGTCGGGAAGACATCCTTGGTTTTTCATGAGATAGCGTTCTGCTGCTCCAAGGGTTGGCTGGGTTGTGTGTGTATTTGAGTAGTTGATCACTGTGTAAGAAGAATCATATCACATATCATTACAATACAGACACTGAGTCTCCAGCACACAAAACACAAACCAGATGCGCCGTTCACGCTTGAACATCACACTCAGCTTTTTATGTCGGTTTTTTCCATTCGTTTTTTAACGGCAATTTCATCTTTTTATATTCTCTCTCCACCGGGATAGGTTGTATGAAGCATTAAATGCAATATATATTGGGATATGTTATTTATTTTTTTATATTTATATTAAAATGTGATTAGTGTTTATATTTATATTAAAATGTGATTAGTGTTTATTGATTAGCTAAATCATGGTTGATATATTTGTTATTTTTTTTCAATATATATTGTTTATTGTGTACAATTATGTAAGGTTGGAGTATTTTAATAATATAATAATAATAATCTATTTTTAAGGTCACGACCAAGTCACACAAAATTGGTGTATGAGACCCCTCACTTGTGGGACAAGTGACCCTTTCCGGTCAAATTACACAAAATTGATGTATGAAAAAAAAAATTGGTAAAATACATTTTAATTTTGATTAATTAAATTATTGAAATTACGATGATGGAAATATTATTAAAAATTAAATTTTTTAAATTATGATGGTGGAAATATTTTGAAAATAGGTTAAAATTTTTAAAATTAAAGTTTAAAAATAAAGTTTCCTTTATAATTTTTAATAAAATTAATAAAGTTATAATTTTTAATAAAATTTTTATTCGTTTTCATTTAAATTTTTTATCTAAAAAAGGTTGAATTTATATATTTATTAACTTACTCAAAAAAGTTGAATTTATATATTTATTAACTTACTCAATTTAATAATATAATGTATAAAAAAGGTTGAATTTATATATTTATTAACTTAATTTAATAGTGTAATGTATGATGTTTATTAATTAATTCTTGATCTGTTAAAATTTAGTTGGTGTTTAGTTGGTATTTATTGAACTTGGTGGGGTGAGAATCTTAGAGGATATGGGGGTGGGCTTTGATCCACTTATGTGTGTACGAGTCACAATATTATTTAATATAATATCTGGTGCAACCACAAGTTCTACCACTACCTCAAGGTGCCCCAAGAGTGAAAAACTCCTAGCTTTTCACCATTGGATCCAACCTCTTTGGGCACGTTGTTGACATTTATTGACAAAAATGTGGTGGATGTTTATTAATTGCCCATTTGTTAAAAACTACTTAGTCTAAATGTTCTATGTTTTTAACTTTATGGCAATTGTTATGGGAATTCGACAAAGCATACCCTAAAAAATACTTTGGAATATGTAATCTCAACCACTAAAATCTACAATTTTCTAAAAAAAAAAATTTGACCAAAACTACCAATGCCCAAAAAATGAAGAAACCTTAAAAAGCTTAGAACATTTAGACTAAATCATTAAAAAAATGATTGATACTTAAAAAATTATTTTTATGTTTATGGATAAAAACGTTGCTGGCCCTTATTGATTGTTGATTTGTTAAGAACGTGGTGAGTGGTAATATGAAA
>WSFP011407816.1:0-25177 GCA_009831015.1 Picea engelmannii
TATGAGATACATGTAAGGAGTCCCGTAGGCAAGAGACCGTGCGCTTGGAGCATTATAGCAAAGGATGCAACCATCTGAATAGATGTGGAGATCGTGAACAATATAGTTGGAAGAAACATGGTTGGAGATGTGTGCCTTTGCCTGCAGTACTAGATCTCTAGAAGCTCAATAACAACTAGAAATGGAGCTGCAAGGGTCGTCGCCTCCCGAATGATTGTGGTAGATGGTGTACTAGGGCTTATGGGAAGGTCTCCTGCAGATTTGTCTTGAGGGCGACAAGGCAACGAAGGTGCAACATGGTTGTGTGCTGCCTACTGAGCCAAAAGAATGGAACCCTAAACATACGGTCGTTGTGGTGAGAAGAAGGAGACGTAAATTGCTGGGTTGGATGGGGTGGTTAGATTCCTTACAGACATGCTGGTGACACGTGGTATGAATGGCATGAGTGGGTAGGGCTTTGGTAAGGTATTAATGGAGGATGTAAATTTGATGGTTAAGTAGTGAGTAGTATGCAAGGAAGTGCCCGTCAAAACTAGAGTGACTTGTGGTTGTACGAATGCGATTTTGGAGTTTGTCCAAAAAAAGAAAGGAGTTAGGAGCTGAGTGGTTTGAGAAGAGGGTTACATAGAAAGGAGTTAGGAGCTGAGTGGTTTGAGAAGAGGGTTACATGGCATTGCTAGGTAGAAAATGAAAATGAATGGGTGGAGAAGGTTTTTGACTGAGAGAGTCATGAGGAGAATTGAATCTCTCATAGGGATTTGAAAGTAATTCAAAAGATTTTGTAGTTGTGTTTAAAATTTATCTTAAAATTTATCATAGAGGGGGTGGATGTTTATTGAAATGCTATTGTTAAAAAATATATTTAGAGAGTTGTAGCTAAAAGAAGAGCTATCACTTGAGAAACTGAAGTTGAATCTCTTTGCCAGAGCAAGGCTTCCACTTTAAACCAGATGTTATGAAGTCTTCTTAAGACAACCACACAGACAATAAGGCTTCCACTTCAATTTAGAACCTAAGCAAGGAGAATGATGAGAGCATGTGCCAACTAGATTTGGGTGGGAGGCACACTCCAAATGTATCGAATATGAAATTCAGCTTGGAAACAACATCTTAAGAAAAGGCAAGGCTAGAGTCACCTCTCAACCAACAAACCCTAGCTAAGAGGTTAAGCACACTAGCTTGAAGAGTTATTAATCCAAAAACAATATTAATACTAAGAACAACAAGAGAACATAATAACCCTTGGGAAAAATGGCTTGTCTTATTATGATGACCAACTTGCATTTATATAGCAATACAATGAGCTTGCTCAAGAGGAAAGAAATACCACTCATTATATAACAATACAATGGGTCCACTCAAGATGAAAGAAATACCACTCAACCCAAAAAGGGTTGGAAATATGCATCTACATGATTACACATAATACACTCAAGAAAAATATAATGTTGGAAATGAGGAAGATCCCCTTAAGGGATGGGTCCTAAGTTGGATGTAGATGTAATGATGGGTGCATCCTCCTTGGGGAGGATGCCTTGGTTGTCGTCCCTATGAAATTCACTAGGGTTTGCTTCGCTGCTTGATCCGGTGATCTACATCACACACATAATTGGGAATGAAAATATATAACCAATTGTGATCTTATTTTTCTCTACTATTTGTAAGTGTACATTGGCCATTTACCATCCTTCACTATATTGACCTCTATATATACATATTCTCATCCATTACATATGTGGACCCTCTATTAGGCCAATCCCTATTATATTATTACTATTTCATTTTACTTCCCCTCATTCAAAGGATGGTATCGAGGATAACTCTAGACTCTTCAACTCACAAGGACAAGTTAACAACTATCAATAGATCATATATTGCTCATCAACAATAGACTCGATAAAAGTAAACATGTCATAAAGTGAGATTTGAACCCAAGTGGGAAGGTTAACAAATTTTACTCACAGTCACTCAAGATCACCCAATTGATACCATATTACATATACATTCACACCGGTTACAAAAATAATGCAAACATTATGGTTATTTTTTGTGCATTATCTTCCTTATGTTTGTGCACAATGGGCCCCTTATCCCATTCTTGTATGGGTTGAGCCTAAGCTCTCTACAAACCCATTTCTAACTATGCAACAAAAACAAATTATGATTTCTAAACAAATGTTTAAATGAAGAAGAGAAACAACTCAAACATTCAAGAACACTTAAGAAGAGAGAATTGACCTACCCATTATCATGATTCCATAATATGCACATAAAATAGAATATTGTGCCTTAACACTTCTCTATGATTTAGCCTTCTCTACACAACCCATGATCTCTATAACATCCTCCTTTACCTGCTTCATCACTCCAATATTCTTATTTCTTCGTGTATCTCCTCTTCGTCCCCTCCAACCCTTATTCTTATTCTCACATTTAGTATTAGCAGGGGTCCTTTGATTCTAATTTACCAACTTGACTTTCCTTCTCAGATATCCTATAGGCTTTATATTTTCTGCTACCTTATAGAACCATTAGAAGAGGGTTTCTTTTCAGTTGCTTCATCTTCTCTATGTATCACTTCAACTACCTTGCACATCACCTTCACTACATTGCACTCTCTGCATTCCTTTAGACACTATCTCATGGTTTGCTACATTTTTTTTCTCTCTACCATGTTGAACATCTCATGTTCTTCTTTTGTGCTACACCACTTCTTTGGCTCCCAACTTCACTCAGTGCATCTCCTCTAGCTATGCTCAAATATTCACTCTACAAGCTTCTCAACTCTTCTAATCTTTTGTGTGATCTTTCCTGGTTGCACACATGATGCACGTACATTAGGTACTTGAAAAGTTTATTTTTGTTGATTATGATTTACCTTTAATTTTATTACATGTTCATATTTGATTTATTGCATATCTCTCTATCATTTTTCGTTTACAACAAATGAAAAATGCCCTTTTAATGTTTTAGAACAACATACAACTTCCTTATCTACAATCCATTTTTATGAGACTACCAAAACTCATATCAAATGCTTCTTAAAATATGTATATCTTCATCTTTTTTGTGTGAGATGCAAGGTTTACAACGTAGACAAAACCTTTATTTCAACTAGATAGAGCCTTTGTTTGAGAAAAATAAACATTTCCATTTATATCAAATCAATAGGAAAATTTATATAAACTTTCCTAACAGATCAAATAAGAAAGTTTATATAAACTCTTTAATATAAACTTTCTTAACCCCTTATTTTGTGACCCTATGTATAGATCCTCTTACCCACAATGTGGGCGTTTGCCTTCTATTTTTCATGAAAATTTGATCTATGAAGTAAATTATAATTGTCACCCTTTCAGAATTGGACAAAGATCATTTCCCTCTTTATCTCAACTTTGATTAAGAATCAAATTCTTAAACTTCACCAATCACATAACTTAAATATTAAATTAAAATTCATAAAATTCCAATAATAAAAAACAAATTAAAAAACAAACAAAAATAAAGTTAAATACTAACATCTATCAAACAGAAAAACTTAAATTTTCAAATAAAATACCAAAATATAAATTTTACAAATAAACAAAAGTTTATACTTCATACCTTTCTTCGTAGCTCATCCATCATTTCCAACATAACTTGAGTCTGTCAAGCACAAAGTAAAATGCATTTATATTAAAATAAAGCAGAAAATATAAATTTTAATTTTTTCTCAAACAAAAGCTTGAGATGTATAACATTTAAAAGCCCATTAACCCATGTCTACCATAAGTGTTGCATGAAACGAATCATGCTTTCTCCTATGAATTTTGTATTTTCATACATAAATTTTAATTTTCAGAACATTTCTCAATACATTTTCGATTTCGTTAATTTAAAAAAAAAAACCTTGACATGTTTTATTTAAAAACATCCATTTATTTAAAAAATAAAACACCTTAAAACCAATTGCCTCTAATACAAGAGAACCATAATGCAATTAAATCGATTTGAAGTTGCAACTTTACCATTGGTTCACATATTTAACTCGGAAAAATGTAATGAATTTTTGGCCGGTTGGAAAAAAAAAAGGTGTATATAAACAAAGTAAAGTCGTGCGCAAATTAATATTTGCTCTTTAATATTTTTTATAAAAAATAATCTGTGAAGCACTGAAAAATAAAAGGGCATCCATTCCTTTGTAATTTGCATTGGATATAACACTGCTTTGGATGGGGACATGGTCCACTCACTAAAGATTTATGAATGGTGGAGAAAAAATGTTGTTTTTTCATATTTGTGGGCTTGTTAAGAATTTAATATGTTACTTGTATGAGTTAAATTGATTAAATTGACACTAGAAAATGATGGAGAAAGACGTGATGTTGAGTGATTAAGTGATTAATCTTAATTTTAAGCAAGTACCTACCTCATCCTGCTCTCTCTTTCCATGTCTCATTTCAAAAAAAAATTCAAATATATCTAATTCCTATTTTCTTATGAAGTTGACGACCAATAAAAACAATCAAACAAAACACAATGTTCTTTGAAACTAATCCCACATGTCATGTTCATGGTCATGTTGATTTTATCATTAGTGTTCCCTTGTGCATGTCTATATATGGCATGCACAAATATAGTAGCATGGTCATAATGATAACATTCTCTTTGTATCTCCCTTTTTGCAATGAATGTATAGTTTTTTGAAAAGTCAACTATTAATAATGGTTTGTTATTAGGAAATATTTAATTAACTTGTTTGAATTGTAAATTCTAGCTAATCTAAACTTCTACATGAAATTTATGATGATAATCTCATCTTCATGTAGATCATTTTTCAGAGGTTATTCTTGAAGAGTGATTTACAATCACATTCATATCTTTTTCACTTCACCATGTTATTTGTCAATCTAAGATTGGAAAGATCAATAGGAAAGTTTATATAAAAGAGTGTCAAATTACCACAATCATCTCATTTTGTTACTCCACTTTTTTTTTTAAACATATTCAATGCTTCCATTGCATAATCATCTCATTTTGTTACTCCACTTTTTTTTTTAAACATATTCAATGCTTCCATTGCATAGTACAAGGGAAATAAATTCATGAATAGATGAAGGGCAAATAATCCAAGGTTGGAAAGATCAATAAGAAAGTTTATATAAAAGAGTGACAGATTACCAAAATCATCCATTTTTTTATTCCACTTTTTTTTTAAACATATCCAATGATTCCATTGCATAGTACGAAGGAAATAAATTCATGAATAGATGAAGGAGGAGGAGGGTTACTTGGAAAATTACTTTTATACAAGTCTTGAAATGTATCATAATATAATTGGAATTCCACATGGTAATGGAAACATGTGTCATGAATAGTTTTTGGCATGATATATCAAGGTTTCAACTTGTCAAATGTGCTAATTGCAAGTTGAACCCTAAGTTCGCTTTGGTTGAAACTTTCAAACAACTAATTTTGAGTGATTTCCAATATGTGTTTTGCATGACTCTCATATATGCCTTGAGATACTCTTCGATGTACAACCTACTTCTCAATTGACAGAACATGAGAATTTGATTCCCAAAATGATATAACATTTTCTCAAACACCTTCTACAAGTCTATCTCGATAGGGCTACTTGCAAATAATGAACAAACAATAAATTATGTCCTTTTGGTCCAAATGAACCTTGAATTTGTTATACCTTTGAAGTGTTCTTTTGAAAATGCTTCATAATTTTGAAGTTTCTTTCACCATTTGATGTCTCAATCATTCATGACTAGCAACAAATCTTGAAGTGATTGCTCTACAAGTGGCCTTGATACCAAAGGTTCATGCCTTTCCAAATGTGGTACATGCTCTCGCTATGTTTTCTGATATATTTTATGTGACCTTCATGTCTCTTGCAAATTGAACACCCAAAATTTTCTTTGCATCTCTTAACTTTTTTAGCTTCAACAAACCATGCAATATTTGAGCTTGTGCCATTGCTCATTTATTTTCAAAAAATAAAATGAAATAGCTTTTGAACATGTAGGAAGACAATGTGATCATCAATCATATAACCAGGAATGTTAGTTTCATTAGTATTTTCAAATATTTTATTCATCGATACATACATCATTGCAACTATCATTTAAATGTGAAGCTTATCTTAGAATAAAGTCACGTTGTTAGTTAAATGTCACCCTTGCGTTGTTAAACCAAGTTTGTATAGATATTTTATTAATAAACTTAAATATTAAATTTTAAATGTGTAAACTTGGAATTTATGGGGAAAAGATTAAATTTGTTAAATATTTAGAACATGGTTTCAAAATTTTGCCAATATCCTCTCCAATGCTCTAATTATATGTAGACTCATCCATGGGTTGTTTTGATAAATCATTGATGGGTTGTTGAGAAGAATCCCCAATGGGTTGCTATGAAGACTCACCAATGGATTGTTAAGAAGAATCCCCAATGGGTTTCTACGAAGACTCGTCGATGAGTTGTTGAGAATAATCCTTGATGGGTTGCTATGAAGACTCACCTATGGCCTACATATAATCAATATTAACATTCTCAAATGATTCAAACAAGCCTTCATTTCCCCCCCAATTTAGTAGATCTGTTTCCCTAGCTCAACATTCTTTGATGCAAAATTTGTTCCACTCTCACCATTCATCATCATCTTGGTGAAGATGATCGTATGTTCTTACTTGATTCCTCTTATTCGCCGTTATCTTTGACCGAGACATTTGGCAGGAATCCCTTGGTCAAGATATTGTGTTTCATTTCTCAATCGAGAGATTTGATGTAGGAACTCTTAATCAAGACACTTAATTTTTCAACAAATGACCATTGTTCTACATTTTTTCATGCAACTTCAAGTTGTAAGGTTATGATCACCTCTAAAACTTATGAAACAACTACCGAAAATTCAATCATTGAATTATAAATGGAGTTTTCTATCTATCTATCTATCTATTTTTCCCCATTTTTTTCTAAAAGCCATGAATTGGAATTATTTTATTAATTAAGAAAAACATAAATGAAAATTTATATCTACAAAATTATAGATTTAAAAAATTTGGAAATGGTGTACTACTTTAAACTATCATCTTCAATTAATGCAATTAAGGAAAACTGAGATTATTGTGTCCACTAGAGAAATTTGGTCAATTTGGGCTAATTAGACGAATTGGGGAAAGTGGAGCTAATTGGGTGAATTAGGGAAATTAGAGAAAGTGGAGTAAATAGGGATAATTGGGAATAATTGGGCTAACTAGGTCAAGGATTCCCTCTTTATGAGATGCGTGACGGACTTAGACTTCGACATTGCCTAAATAACGGATTGGGCCATGAGAACCATCCCTAGTGTTTCAAATATTAGAATAGTTGGCATATACCACTTGCAAGACAAATATTCCATGGATAGGGTTGTCACGTCCCCACAGTGTGCCTTGCGATTGTGCACCTCTTGAGGGCATGTGACACCGGGATGTTTCTCACTTTGTTTCTTGGAAACACCAAGGATACTTCATCCACACTATGCCTCTTCACCTAGAGCATACCCATACTCTATTCTATGCTACCGACGAGTCACACTCCTACTCTAGTGGAAATCTTGTATACTTAAACAATTATTGACAGTTTAACACTTAGTCATATATAACCATACATCCATGAACATGAGAAACCAAGAGAACAAATGTGGAACAAACAAAAGACATACACATAAATAGTGCGGGCAACAAAAATTGTTCCTAACACCCGACTAAGTATTTGTTATTATGAAACAATTACAATATGAGCACTACCGACTTGGTTGAAAAGTGGGTAGATTCAAATGACTTACCTCACCTCACCAAGACACTCATACACAGATTCGTCACACCAAGACTCTTTATCGCAATCATCTCTGTAGCCTCCCGCGGTGCACCTCAGATGTGCTCTCAACTGCAGACTTTATGTCTCTTCATTTCCACAGACTTCATAGATTTCAATTTTGTCTCATACATGCCTCCAATAGACCTGTGTTTTCAGAATTCCTCAAAATCAACCCAAAAGGAGGTTTC
Organism: Picea engelmannii; assembly: GCA_009831015.1. Classification (NCBI taxonomy): domain Eukaryota; kingdom Viridiplantae; phylum Streptophyta; class Pinopsida; order Pinales; family Pinaceae; genus Picea; species Picea engelmannii. The sequence goes on from WSFP011407816.1 coordinate 8,040, forward strand.
CCTACTCTATCCACTAAATCCACCTCAAGGTAGCACAATTCCTCCCATGTGGAGTGACTTGGATCCTTGAGGGAGCTCACCCCTCTTCGTCTAAGCTTTCCTTAGAACCACAAAGCTCCTCTTGATCTGTTACAAGCTATCTCCCTTGGTTGTGCGCCCTTGTGACTTTATAGGGACTCCAAAGGTCACTGCCCCGAATCATCGCATCCTTTGGGGGTGTCGCGACCCTTTGCAAACCCATGTGTCCAAAAGAATAATTGTGTCCCTTCGTGGACCCAGTCACCGAAACAAATCGTTGCACCCCTTCTGAGACCTGGTCGCCCAAACAAATCATCACACCATGGCTCATCTCTGCATCCTGACCAAGACACTCATACACATATTCATCACACCAAGACTCTTTGTCACAATCATCTCCATAGCCGTATGCGGTGCACCTCAAACTATCCTCAATCACAAACTTTATGTCTCTTCATTTTCATAGACTTCATAGATTTTGATTCTGCCTCACACATGCCTCCAATAGACCTTTGTTTTCAGACTTTCCCAAAATCGACCCAAAAGGAGGTCTCCCTACTATGTACACTAAAACTACCTCAAGGCAGCACAAGTCCTCCCATGTCGAGTGACTTGGATCCTTGAGGGAGCTCACCCCTCTTTGTCTAATCTTTCCTTAGAACCACAAAGCTCCTCTTGTTCTCTTACAAGTTGTCTCCCTTGGTTGTGCGCCCTTGTGACTTTATAGGGACTCCAAAGGTCACCACCTTGAACCCTCACATCCTTGGGGGTGTCGTGCCCATATGAAAATGCATGTGTCAAAAATAATCATCGTGCCCCTTCGCAGACCTAGTAACCCAAACAAATCATTACACCCATTCCCAGAATCGTCGTGCACCTTCGTGGACCCATCGCCCAAATGAACCCATGTGCTTGCCACCGTCATGCCTCTTGGGACTGGCACACCCCAATCTTGTTGCGCTCCTCATTCCGGTGTACCCCAATCTATTGGTTTATTCATACTTGGGCAAGCCTCTTGGCGCGTTTGCATGCCCAAGGCACCCACTTTCCCAACTAGTGTAATACTTCGGTGCTAGAGAAACCCCAAGTTTTTCCTCCTTGAGGACTTGGGAGAGGGTATCTACGCCCATCTTACTAAAGAATTTGCATCCTCCCCCACCTCAAGTCATTGTCATCCCTATAAAAATCCACAAAATATGCAATCTCCAAGTCTCCACTCAAACTTCTGCCCCTATCACAACTAAGTCTGTTGGAAACCCCAAGTTTCGTGCCAACTAGAAACCCCAAAATTATGTCAAAGTGGAAACTCAAAGTTTCCTTGTGAAGTGGAAACCCTAAGTTTCCAACTCACATTACAATCATCTACAACATGTACACCATCCACACTGCCCTGTCCAAAGTTGTGTGTGACCAAACTGTCTGCTACGATGGAAAGAAGTCTCTTCCCCAACTTTGTCTGCAATTTCCAAGATGCCATTGTCTTGTTGCAAAGATCGTTCTTTCTTTCACTACTACCGTTGCTACAACCCCAACCAAAAATTCAAAAATGTCTAATTTTTGAACTTTTGTGAACTTGTTTTTGTGCTCATACTTCAACCAAACTCTATCTCATCTTCGCACGGTGCTAGCCTTAAGTCTCGCACTAGTTGGATAGTTATTCCAACCTTTGCGTCCAATTCTTGAAATATGCATCTCCATGCCCAGAATTAGTCTTTTTTGTTTGCATCTTTGTCACTCCTTCCAAATACAAAGAGTAAGGAAAGTGTCTATCCTTGCCTCATCATTGTTTCCATCATCCGGTCTTCATTAAGGAGATCTTCCACAGTGTCTAAATGCTGCACTTCGAACCTACTGGTCTGCTCGTACTTTGAATTCCTTCTGCAAATTAGTCCATCTGCACAACAATCTCAGACTAAGGTAAGGTTTCCCCTTACCTCACTACATTATGGATTCACTCCAAAACAAAGTCATCTATGACAACCTGACTCCATTGTCCACCACATGGCACAATTAGCCAATCTGCACCAAGAACTATGTGTCTAGACTGCCTTTTCCCCACTACTTCATCACTTGGCCATGTTGCTACATCTATCTCTCTATGCCTTGGAATGGTTAGGTTTCACCCTCAACCACACTGTCCAAAGCAAGATAAATTCTCATGCCTAAGTAATATCTTCATGTTGCAATATGTTTGTCCACACAATCCTCTAAACAAAGGAAAGTCCTCAACTCACCTCCTTTCATCAAGTCACCTTTCCACAACTCAACATTTGCAATGAGTGTGGCCAACATGCTTACACTCCTCAAATGTCCCAATGAATTGTCCAAAGTGATCCAAGTAGAATGGTCACCTCAAAGAACTTCTATGCCTTAGGCATGTTCAAACCAATACTCTGCCAACCTCAACCAATGACCCCCTCTAGATCTCTGAGTCATCACACAATCATCTTCAAGTCACCAAGGTGTGCTCTGCCTCATCAAATGTTTGATACCAAAGGAGAGGGAACAACACCCAAGTCACTTGGTATGTGCCCTGCCCATTCAGGCTGACTGGCAACAATTCTTGGTTGACTTCTATGTTCACTCCATCCATCTCCTAGAATAGAATTTCCTTGCACCTCCTCCAAACGTAAAAAATCTATCACTTTCGTTGCGAATATCAATTCATCGCATAACCCAACGATTTTGGTTAAGGAAGAAATCACTAGGGCGCCTCATCCATCATGTCAAACTTGACATGTACAAACTTCACTACCTACTTCATCACAACGACCTATACAACACATATCATCAAAGAGTTAGGTAGCTTCCTCAAGACACCTCCACAACTACATCCAAATCTACCTAAGTCCACCACATGACTCATCCAAGAAGGTCATCCCAAGCTCTCTGCATACTCTCCCAAACAAGGCGTCCCAAACTGCTACAAGACTTATTTGAATCTGCACCACTTGAGTCACCCTCAAGTCTATCGGTTTTCACCACCAAAACATATTGCACTTGAGCCACTAAGTCATTTGTCTTCCTTTCAAAGAACTCACTACAACACTTAGAAAATGCAAGAACTTGAAACCAACCATACCTTTCCAACGTCATCCTTCATTGAAACCATGTTCTAAGTCTGTTGTCTTTGACCTCCACTTGCCAAAGAAACTGACTCTTTGCATGAAATCCCCTCAATAATTGTCCACAACTCCATAAACCTTCAATATATTTGTTGCAATACAAGGTTGAGTCCATCCGCCCACTTCATAAATATGTCTAAGTCCCAAACTTCCCATACAACCGACCGAACTCATCTCCAATGTCTTTCCATCTCCACACCTTGACTGATTCCGCTTTGAGGCACCATGCACTCACCACCCGACTATCAAGTCATACTACTTCTAACAGACTGTTGTAACTCTGTGAAGAGTCACCTCATCAAAGGTTTTGACTGATCCACTCATTTGACAACCCAACTCAACTCAACTATTGTTATCGGTGATGCACAACACAGATACATCATGATGGAAACATGGCCAACCAATTGATTGCTACAAATCTACTATATGTCTCCCAATGTCATCTAACACACCCAAGTGCTTCACCTTGTTGCAACCCATAACTTCTCCCCTTCGCAAGCACTTATGTGATCAGCCTTTTCCCTCACTTATGTGATCTTTTTTGCAGTTAGATCTGCAACAAGTCATGTGACAAATCCTATGTTCATCTTCCTTTCCCAAGTGCCTGGTTCACTCAATGAACTATGCGCCTGGTCTCTCTAAGGTGTACACAATAGGTTTGAAACTGACTTATGTCATGAATCAAACCAACCGAGTCTATACCCAGAATGTCCCTGCAATCATGTATGCGACAAGTTCTACTATGAGTTCTACGATTACCCACCCTGTCCAAGTGCTTTGTTTCACCACAAACTCTACTCTTGGTATATACAAGGTGTGCACCCAGATCAAACTTTCATCGCACCATCAACCAACCTATGTTGTAATTCTGATGCAAACTCTACGAGGAACCAGTTCACTCCACTGAACAGTTCACCAAGTCTATGAATGTTCCCACTGAACTCTTTTCGCAATAAATTGCCTTCAAAGTTTGCTATGATACCATTTGTCACGTCCCCATAATGTGCCTTGCAATCGTGCACCTCTTGAGGGTGTGCGACACTGCGACATTTCTCACTTTGCTACTTGAAAACACCAAGGATAATTCGTCCAGACTACGCCTCTTCACCTAGAGCATACCCATACTCCGTTCTAGGCTATCGATAAGTCACACTCCTACTCTAGTGAAACTCTTGTATAGTTAGACAATTGTTAACAATTTAACACTTAGTCATATATAAGCATACGTCAATGAACATGAGAAACCAAGAGAACAATTGTGGAACAAATGAAATACATACACAAAAATAGTGTGGGCGATACTAACTGTTCCTAACACCCAATTAGGTCTTTATTATTACAAAACAATTACAATATGAGCACTACCGACTCGGTTTACAACTGGGTTGAGTCAAATAAATCACCTCACCAAGTCCCCCATACATAGATTCGTCACACCAAGACTCTTTGTTGCAATTGTTTTTGCAACCTCCTGTGGTGCACCTTATATGTGCCCTCAACCGTAGGCTTGTTGTCTCTTGGTTCTGTAGACTTCACAAATTCTGGTTCTACCTCACACATGCCTCTAATGGACTTGCATTTCCATACTTACCCAAAATCATCCCAAAAGGAGGTCGCCCCACTCTATCCACTTAATCCACCTCAAGGCATCACAATTCCTCCTATGTGGAGAGACTTAGCTTCTTGAGGGAGCTCACCCCTCTTCATCTAAGCCTTCCTCAGAACCACATAGCTCCTCTTTCTCTCTTCAAAGTTGCCTCCCTTGGTTGTGCACCCTTGTGCCTTTATAATAACTCTAAAGGTCACCATCACGAACTGTCACGTCCTTTGGGAGTTGTGTGCCCCTTCACAAATCCATGTGTCCAAACAAATTATCACGCCCCTTCGTGGACCCGGTCACCCAAATGAATTGTCGCCCCCCTTCGTGAACCCGGTCACCCAAATGAATCAGTGTGCCCCTTCGTGGACACGATCACCCAAACAAACCCATGTGCTTTTCAACCATCGTGCCCCTTGACACCGACACACCCCAACATTGTTGTGCTCCTCATGCCAACACGCCCTAATCTCTTGGTCGCTTCATACTTGGGTAAGCCCCTTGTCACGTTTGCATGCCGAGGGCGCCCACTTTCCCAACTTGTGAAATACTTGGGTGTTGGAGCAATCCCAATTTCCACCTCCTTGAGGACTTGGGCGAGGGTCTTCGCACCCATTTAGCCAAAGACCTTACAGGGGTGACGATAAACATCCTTGGTGTAGAAAACCTCAATGTTGCCACTAATCCATTAACAATCGATCATTTTTAACCATAATTGTTAACTATAGTTGGTCCACTAACCCTAAATATTTTTTAAGGAGGTGAAACATTATACGAATTCAACCTTTTTCCAATTTTCCATCATTAGACTTTGGCTAAGAAATCTTGGCCAAAATTGCAATTTTGGATTAGTGAAATTGTTATTTTGAATGTAGACATGGATTCAACACCCTCAAATTCCACCAAATTATGCAATGTTAACACATGATGTTTGCAATTCCATTAATCTAAAATGATTCTTGATATTTTTAGGCCAAAAATACCAATTTCCTTTCATACTATTTTGAGCGGTCAAAAAAGGGCAAATTCATAGTGAATTTAGAATACATAAATTTTCTCTAGTCATATGTTATGCCCCTTAAACCAATACTCATCATGTTGTATTCATTTTTTTACAAGGTCTTTTTCCGTTATTGGTAGCATCTGACCAAAGGGAGGGGAAAGCATAGAGCATGAAGATTTGATACAAATTAGTTGGGTCTTTTTCTTTTATAGTGTAATAATCAAAACCCAATAATAAAATTAATCCATGTCAAATATAAACATATACATTACAAACAAATTAAATATCAACAAGCACATTTAGAAAACAAATAATTATGAAAAAATATGCAACTTCTAAAATAAGTATTAACCATGGAAAATTAATAATCTTAATAATTAGCAAAGATGCAACATGTGAATTAATGAAAAAACTTTGCTTTTAATCTCTCTTTTATGAATTTCAATTTAAAATGATTATAATTAACTAAATTTTATCATATGGCATATTAAAAACCTCCACACCTAAGTGTTATCATTGCTATGTATATTAAAAGTCAAGCCTCCATTGCTATAAATAAAGCTCCAACAATAAGAAATAAGAGTTAAGACAAGAAATGCCCATTCTGAAAACATGTAACCAAAAGACAAGTGTTGTTGGTGGTGGAAACTAATTTTGGACATGCAACTTCTTCAATCTTAAATTTAAGATCCCCTACTTCCAATTCAAAGGCCATTTTTGGTGGCCTTTGGAATAAAGGAATTAGACCATGTACAAATGTTTCTCCTAATCAAAGAAAAAATTATGTTAAAAGAGGACTATGTTGCCATGGATAACATGGTAGCAACATGTAACATCTAGGTTAGATAGGTATGATGATCTTCTCGAATAAGTTATCCAACATAAGTGGTAGCGGGGCTGATTTTGATAGCATAATTGTCACGTCCTTGCAGGGTTCCTAGCTGAATCTTGCGATTGTACACCTCTTGAGGGCATGCGGCACTGCGACGTTTCTCACTTGGCTACTTTCCAACACCAAGGTTACTTCGTCTGGACTATGCCTCTTCACTTAGAGAATACCCATATTTTGTTCTAGGCTACTGATGAGCCACACTTCTACTCTAGTGCAACTCTTGTATACTTAGACATTTGTTAGCAGTTCAAAACTTAGTTATATTTAAGTATACATTCATGAGAAATCAAGAGAGTTGTGGAGAAAAGGAAATACAAACACAGATAGAGTGTGGGTGGCATGAACCGTGCCTAACACCTGGCTAAGTATTTTTTATTTCGAAACAGTTACAATATAAATAATGTTGGCTCAGTTTACAACAAGGTGGAGTCAAACAACTCACCTCACCTCACCAAGACACTCATATACAAATTGTCACAAAGACTCTTTGTCACAATTGTCTCTGCATCTACCTACAGTTCACCTCTGACATGCCCCCAACCACAAAATTGTTGTCTCTTCGTTTCCACAGACTTCGCTGATTTCAGTTTTCCTCACACATGCCTCTAGCAGACCCGCGTTTTTAGACTTAGCCAAAATCGCCCCAAGAGAAACTTGCCCATATTTTTCTAGTGAATCCACCTCAAGGCAGCACAAGTCCTCCCAAGTGGAGCGACTTGGCTCCTTGAGGGAGCTCACGCTCTTCATCTACCTCAAAATTGCAGAGCTCTCTTGCTCTTTTTGTCTTCCCAAAAAACTTCATTCCTTGGTTGTGCACCCTTTTTCTCTTATAGGCTCTCCAAAGGTCACCATCACAAAAAATCATGTCCTTTGGGGGTGTCGTGCCCCTTCACGAATCCATGTCCAAATAAATTTGTGTGCCCCTTCATGGACTTGGTCTCCCAAATGAACCCATGTGCTCATCAATCATCGTGCTCCTTGGGGCCGACACACCCAACCTTGGTGTGCCCCTCATTCCAGGGCACCCCAATATCTTGGTCGCTTCATACTTGGGAAAGCCCCTTGGCACATTCACATGACCAAGGCGTCCACTTTCCCAACTTGGGTGTTGAAGCAATCCCAAGTTTTGTTTCCTTGAGGAATCGTGTGAAGGTCTCCATGCCTATCTAGACAAAGACCTTACATTCTCCCCCACCTCAAGTTATTTTCATCCCCAACAGCATCCCAAAAAATTGTGATCTCCAAGTATGCTCCCGAACTCCTTCCTCCACTGCAATCAAGTCTGTTGGAAGCCCCAAGTTTTGTGCCAACCAGAAACCCCAAATTCTGCTAAAGTAGAAAACTCAAGTTTTCCTACGAAGTGGAAACCCCAAGTTTCTGCAAACCAAATTGTACTGCACCCAAATTCGCACGATCTATTGCATCAGTCAATATAGTCACTTTACCCAACTCCAAGGATTAAATTCATCCAAATCTAATGCACTCTCTCGTTGCGATGATGCTACCTTACCGTTGTCTAGTTTCGTTGTTGTTGTCGTTTCCTACTACAATTGTCTGTCATACACTTCACTTCAAAAATTTTCCTAAGTGTTGAACTCTTGTGATCTTGTTGTTGTGTCCATACTTCAACCAACTCTGACATGTCTCTGCACAATTTTATAGTCCCAATTCCTACATTGGATGGGTAGCTAGTCCAATCGTCACATCCAATTCCTAAAATGTGCATCTCCGTGCCTGAACTTAGTCTTTTATGTTGCATCTCTGTCACTATGTCCAAATCCAAAGACTAAGGAAAGTGTCCATCCTTGCCTCACTATTGTTGCCATCGTACGATATTCATCAAGAAGATCATCCACAATGTCTAAGTGCTACACTTTGAACCTACTAGTGCATATGTACTCTTGACCCCCTTTTAATGTCATTGTTCTCGCCCAAGTCATGAATTAGTTGAATGGACAGTTCAACCGTCACACTCCTTGATATTGCACACCCTCATGCACAAACTAGTCACTTCCTTTTGCAATTTGATCCATCCACACAATGATCTCGAACTAAGGAAAGGTCGCCCCTCACCTTGCTACATTATGAAGTCACCTTGAAATAAAGTCTTTTGCATCAACTTGACTCCATTGTCCTTCTCATGGCATATTTAGCGAATCTTCCCCAAGAAATGCACATCCAAACTGCATTTTTCCCACCCCTTCATCACCTGACCATGTTGTTGTGTCTTCCTCTCTATGCCTTGAAATGGTTAGGCTTCACCCTCAACCATGTTGCCCCAATGAAAGAGAAACACCAATGTCTAAGTAATCTCTTCATATTGCAATATGCTTATTCACACAATCCGCCAAATGAAGGAAAGTCCTCAACTCACCTACTTTCATCAAGTCACCTCTTCATAACTCAACATATGCGACGAGCTTTTCCAACATGCCCTCACTTGTCAAACTTACCAACAAATTTTCCAAAGTGCTCCAAGTAGAATGAGTCGGCTCAAAGAACTTCCATGCCTTAGGCACGTTCACACCAATACTTTGCCAACCTCAACCAATGACTCATGTCGGATCTTCGAGTCATCGCACAAATGTCTACAACCCACCAAGGTGCACTCTGCCTCATCCAATGTCCCATACCAAAGGCAAGCGAACACCACCCAAGTCTCTTGGTTTGCGTTCTTCCCATTCAAGTTTGTTAGCTTTTTATCTTGAGAGGTACTCTGCATGTGTGTCTTGTATGCAAAAGTAACCTTGTACCTACACTACTAGACACTTGAATTTGTAATGGGTTTTTATAAAGTTGTGATAAAGTGGTTCTTTTATGTAAGTGACTTTTTAATAAAGTGTACCTTCTAATATTAAAGTGACTTTATCTCATAAAGTGCACTTATGTTATAAAGTGAAAACGTACTTTAATATTTTAAAGTGATTTATTCTGGAGGGAATGAATCATGTCCCTTGATCTTGTAAAGGAAAGATTAGATCTTGGCCATTAGATTTAGGATTGGAGAAGGTGAACGGTCACTTTCAGATTATAAGAGAATACCTAAGGTAGTGTGAAAGACACAATGAGAAGAGATTGAGAGAGATTTATGAGATAACTTGAGAGAGGAAAGTTAGGGCAACAAGGAGGGTGCATTTCCCAAGAGAGATTGGGCACAAATCCCAACAGAATATTTTGGATGCGAGTGTTGATAGTTATTGCTTCTATTGGAGGCCATACTGTATGGATCCGTACAATTTGTATAGTTTGTACAACAAGGGAAAGAGGGAACGAAAATCGAGGCAAGTTTGGCACAGTTTTCGAGGTAGTTTTGGAGGATTTTTCTTGCCGCAGCAGGGCCATATAGATTTGGCCATACAACAGATTGTGGGTACATTTTCCAAGGTGTTGATTTCTGGGCAGACCATACAACAATACGGATTTGGCACATTTTCCAAGGAAAAATATTGTGGGGGCAATTTTTGTGTGTTGCAAGTGGATTTCTCTTGCTGGAAATTGTATTGTTGTTGTTGATATGTAATTTCTTGAAGTTATATAAATCTCTCTCTCATTGGGTTTCCCCACATTGGGGTTTTCCTTGGCATTGCCTTAAATTCTGAGTATTTATGAGTTGAATGGTGTTGTTTATTGTGTTTATTCCACTGCAAAATTACTTAGCAATGTGTATTTATGCTTATGTTAATTTATGAATGTGGGTTTAAACATTTCAGATTTCATAGAAGACAGTTATCTCTAGGTTTCTAAGTGTATGACAAAATATTTTTTAAGCAGATTTTGTCATTTAATTTCTACATGGTATCAAAGCTTAGGCTTTGAGTGACAATGAGCAGTGAGCAGTGAGATATTTGGGCAAGTTTGAAGGGGAGAAATTTGTTGTTTGTTTTCCTTTGAACAGTGACAAGGAATATGGTTGCACACATTATATTTGAGGATCGGTTGGATGGCATTTTGAACTATTTGCAGTGGAAGGTATGGATGTCAGTTGTTCTCAAGAAGAACAAGATTTGGAACTATGTCAGTTCTCTTGTTGTGGCTCCCATAGTAGATCATGTTTCTTTGGATTTGCATGAAGTAAAGGAAGCCAAAGCTCATAGGATTATTGTGGATGGGGTGAAGGACCATCTTATTTCACACTTGGCTAAGAAGAAGACAACCAAAGAGATGTGGGATGCACTTAAGAACTTATTTGAGGCGAAGAATGAAAACTGGAAGATGGCCTTGAAGGATAAGTTGCATGATACCAAGATGGGTAAGGGGGAGAGTGTGTCTTCTTATCTTACCCAGGTAGATCAAGTGAAAGATGAGTTGGTTGCAGTTGGGGAGGTCATATCAGATTCATAGTTGGTGAGGATAGCCTTGAAAGGCTTCACCAAGGAATGGGAAGTCTTCATGAAGTGTGTGGTGGTGCATGAGCATATTCTATATTGGAGCATACTGTGGGATGATTTGACTCAGGAGGAGATCCAAGAGGGATCTTATAGCAATGGTCAGAAAGAAGACATATCTCAGGAGAATGTTGCTCTTGTTTCAAAGAGCAAGAAGAAAGGAAATTCCGGGAGGGACTTGAGTAAAGTTAGATGTTAGTGTTGTAACCAATTGGGGCACCTTGCTTCTCAGTGTCCCGAGAAGAAGAAGAAGATGAAGGAACAGGAGGGCCCTAAGACAACTGTTATAACAGACATGGAGGACTTTTCTTCCAAGTTTAATAAGGAATTTTCTTTAGTTACTCTAGTTTCTAGTGTTGGTAGTGGAGGATTTGGGGGTGATTTTAGATGGATTGTTGACAATGGAGCCTCTTGTCACGTGACGGGAATCTGGCGAGTATTCCTTATTATCACTGAGACAGGTCCTGACCGACTGGTGGAGAGTGAAGGTGGTATGGCACGAGCTATACATGGAGTTGGGAGGGTTATATTATGACTCTAGTATAAAGGATTCTTGGAGCTTGACGGAGTTCTCTTTGTTCCAGGGTTAGGGGTTAACTTGCTCTCAATCTCAACCTTGGAGAATGATGGATATTGTACATTGTTCAAGAGGGGAAATGTATTTATCTACAGGGAGGAAGCGGACCTGGTGGAACCACAACTGATTGGTAATCAGGTGGACAAGTTGTACATGTTGTGAGGACAACCTTCATGATATGATTCAACATCGAATGAGGAGCAAGAGGCTCCTGAGACTATGGTGGGATTAAGGATTCAAATCTACTACATCTAAATCTACCTAATTCCACCAAAAGACTCATCCAAGCAGGTCACCCCAAGTTCTCCCCAGACTCACCCAACCAAGGAATCCCAAATTTCTACAAGAATCCTTCCAATCTGCACCACTTGAGTCACCCTCAAGTTGTCAGTTTTCATCGGAATATGGAATGCACTTGAACCACCAATTCCTCTATCTTCCCTTCAAATAACTCGTTGCAACACTTGGAAAATGTAAGAACTCAAGCCAACCATACTTTTCTCAATGACATCCTTCGTTGCAACCATGTTCTAAGTCTATTTTCTTGGACCTCTGCTTTCCTAGGAAACCGACTCTCCGCACGAACTCTCCTCAATCACCATCCATAGCTCCACAAACCTGCAAGACCTTCGCTATGATACAAGGCTGATTCCATCCATCCACTTCAGAAATCTGTCCAAGTCCCAAACTTCGCATGCAACCGATCAAACTTATCTCCAATACCTTGCCATCTCTGCACCTTGACTTCTTCTGCTTCAAAGCACCATGCATCCACCACCCGATTGTTAATTCATATTGTTGCTAACCGATTGTCGTAACTCAACACAGATCTACCTCGTCCGAAGGCTGTGATATTTTCCAATAACCAAACTCAAATGAACTATTGTTCTTGGTGATGTATGACACGAAGACATCATGAGGGAAACGTGCCCAACTAACTACCTATTGAATAGCTTCTCATGGTCTCCCCAAGTCATCCAATGCACCCAAGTGCTTCACCTTGCTACAACCCAGGACTCCTCCCCATTTGAGATCACTTATGTGATCACTCTTTTTGTTTCACTTCTGCGATTATCTCCACGACAAGTCATGCAATAGATCCTGCGTTCATCTCCCTTTCCCAAGTTCTCAGTTCTCCCTATGAAATTATGCGCCTGGTCTCTCAAGGTGTGCATAATAGATCTGAAACTGATTTCCATCAAGAATCAAACCAACCAAGTCTGCCTCTGTGATCAACTATGTGACAAGTTCTATGATCACCCACCTAGTCCAAGTGCTTCGTCTTACCACAAAATCTACTCTCGATATGGACAAGGTGTGCACCTAGCTCAACCTTTCCATCACACTGTTAATCAAACATTTTTCTTAACTCTGATGCAAAGTCTGTGATGAAAAAAATCATTGCACCAAACCATTCACCAAGTCTGGGAACATTCCATTGAACTACCTTCTTAATAAGTGCGCCCCACCACAATTGTTCTAAAAAAGGGGCACATCCGACCAAGCTCGTCACCTTGTGGAAGCCCAATCATGCTTGTGCGGAAGAAAGACAAGACCTGGCGACTCTACATTGATTATTGGGCCTTAAATAAAATTACAATCAAGAACCGATACCACAATTCCCCGAATTGACGATCTCCTTGACCAACTCAAGGGGGTCAAATACTTCAGTAAGAATGATCTGAAGTTTGACCACCACCAAGTCCCGATAGATCAGACCGATGTATGGAAGGCTTCCTTCAAGTACAAAGAAGGCCTTTTTGAATGGCTAGTCATACCCTTTGGCTTGACGCATGTCCCAACAACTTTCATAAGGATGATGGATGATATCTTGCGACCTTTCACCATTTATTTTGTGGTGGTGCATTTGGATGACATCCTCATCTTCAGCAAGAGTTGGAAGGAACACTTGCAACATATTCAAGAGGTTCCGTACACTCTGCGACAACACAAGCTATATGAAAATTTGGAAAAATGCTCCTTCTGCATGAACAAGGTCCAATACCTAGGCTACACGGTTGATGAGCATGGGGTGCATGTCGATCTAGCCAAGATCCAAGTCATTTTTGACTGACCATCCCTGACCACACTCGCTGAGCTTCGAAGCTTCTTAGGCCTTTCCAATTTCTATCACAGGTTCGTGTTAGGATTCTCCCATATTGCATGGGCCCTTATCCAAGTGACCAGGGGTGTTGGCAAGGCAAATTTTGTGTGGGGCCAGTCACAATAGAAAGTGTTCCATAGTTTGAAACAACGCTTGTGCTCAACCCAGGTGCTCTCATTACTCGATGTGCAACAACCTTTTGAGATTGAGACAAATGCTTCAGACTATGCTATGGGTGTACTTCTCACTCATCACAGATGTCCCATGGCCTATCATAGTGAGACACTATCAGATACCATCTATAAGTGCCCCACTTACAATAAAGAAATGTACTCCATTGTACAAGCCTTTCGCCAGTGGCGGCATTATATTCTCGAGAAGGAGAAAATCATCCACACTAATCATAAGCCTTTGTAAATCATGCAGACCCAAGGAAAATTGTAGAATGACTTCCATCAGAAGTGGTCCACATACTTACAACAGTTCCATATCAACATTAAGTATAAGACATGGAGCACCTATTGCATCATTGACTGCCTCAGTCGACCTCCAGTTGCAGCAATAACCATGATGCTACACTCTTATGGCCATGAGACCTTCAAATGGCCCCAACTCTACGAGAGAGATCTTGACTTCACCACAACCTACCATATGCTAGGCATAAACACAATTTTCACTGATTTCCATCTTTAGGACGGGTTTTTGTGCCATCTGGGCCATCTCTGCGTACCATCAAGCGAGTGAGCGAATCTGATTTGGGAAGCTCACTATTGTCAGGTGGCAGGACACTTCAGCGTAGAAAAGACAGTGGCAATGTTGCAGTAACATTTATGTTGATCGAAACTTCGACATGATGTCAGCAAGTATATCAAGGCCTACACAACTCGTGCCATTTCCAAACTGACCATTAAGAAACAAGGCATGTACACCCCTCTTCCTGCTCCTGATAGGCCTTGGGAATCCATCTCGATGGAATACATGTCGGGCCTTCCTTCAATCAAGCGAGGAAATGACTGTGTTTTTGTGGTTGTTGATCGATTTTCCAAGATGGCAATTATAGTCGCCTGCAAGAAGAGCATGATAGCGGAGGCCACTCCCAAGATCTTCTTCGAACGAGTGTGGCTACATTTTTGGATACCACAAACCATCGTCTCAGATCAGGACAAATGGTTCCTTGACACTTTCTGGTTGAGCCTTTGGTCATTGTTGGACACTAAGCTCACCAAATCCACTTCCTTCCACCCCCAAATGGATGGCCAAACCAAGGTCATCAATAGGATGATCATGCACATCTTGCACATGTACAATTCCAAGAATCCATGCACATGGGATGAGATTTTTCCCTATTTTCAACACAGTTACAACAAATCCATACATATCTCAATTGATCACAACCCCTTTCAAGTGGGGTTGAGATTTCAACCATTGGGTCCCATAGACATTGCAATAAATCTTGCGTCCCCACAAGAAGAATCATCCCATGCTCAAACCGAATCTGACAAAGCCACCCGGTTCATTGAATGCATCCAACGCATCCACCAACAGGTTTATGATATTTTGCAAGAGTCCACTGCCAAGTATAAGCAATGCCATGATCAATATTGGGTGCCACACTAGTTTCAGGTGGGAGATAAAGTTTGGTTGCACTTGTAGAAAGAACACCTTACAAGACCCCACTGGAAGCTTTGTCCACTCCGCTATGGACCTTACACCATCACCAAGGTTGTGGGTGACAATGATTTTGAGCTCAACATTCCCCCCTTTCTTGGATTGTACCTAGTGTTTAATGTGGATCTCCTTTGACCATATTTTCCACCATTATTAGACACCTCTGAGATAGAAAAGCAATTGACACCAACAGAGCTCAACCCTAACTGCATGGAACATGCATCCACTGATCATATCGTGGAGACACAAGTTAAGGGAAATCACCAACAAAAGCTTCAAATTTATCATGTTGTCAAAGCGGTGGCAACTCTTGCACCAAGGCAAGTGGCTCGCCCGGGGCCAAATTCAACAAAAAATTCCTCATCTGACGGGGGGACTCAACATAATGAAGACCGTTGCTCCCTAAGGGGTTAGGATTGATCCAATTGGATATCGGTGGCCACCCACCTATTCCAACTAGCTCACATACAATTTTCATCTTCCCAGTTGTTTTTTAGATTTTCGGGTCCTAAACTTCTGGGGTCGTTTTGATGCCCTAAAAAACGTTTTTTTGGGCCCTCCACAGTCACATTGTAAACATAGCTAGAGTGTGATGACAACATGTGTAGTCCTTGGATAAAACATTCCAACGGGTTATCGTACGCCTAAAACAAATATTGTATGCAAAATTTATGACCCTAGAAAGTTGATGTACCAACTTACCCCATCGAGGCCCACATGTCTTTTGGTGCTTCATCTCCTAGGGTTAAGTTTTTGGATGTCTATGGTTTTCTTATTACTTCTTGATGCTAAAAAATATTGGAGGCCTCATTTTAATGTTCTCATATAAATGTGTGTAGCCACCACATCTCTTCTCATAGATTAGCTACCACCATTCGAGTAAGATTGTTTTCATTCTACATTTTACAGTTTCAACAAATTTCTTTATTGAATAGAAGTTAAGTTCCATTGTATATCTTTTATTGTTCATTGTATCTCTGTGTTAATGTTATAGATATGTGTTTGATTTCGTTCCACTCCTAAATCCGGATCATATATGCTTCAAATAAGGTCAAGGATATAGTGTTGGATGATCACAATGGGAGAGGGGAGATCTTACTAGTAAGATCATGGACGCTCTCATTTTTTTTGTTGTAGTTTGAAAATACAAACTATGTCATCTTCATATATGTTTATACAGGGTGAGACTTTATGATCAAGTTTGTGAAGATAATTATTTTTAGAATGAGTGTCATGAATATGGGACATCAACAAAGATCTTGATAAACACTATAAATGATATTCTTAGTATGGAGTTTCCCCTAATTGGTCCACTTCTTCAGTCCTAATTACTACAGGGAGGAGTGGTTCAATGTTGGTCCTACATAAAGATTCCCTCATCACATGGACACTTATATTTTAGAGAGGAAAAATACTACAATGTGTGGGATATATTAGGACAGATCCACCCTTGATTATGTGGAGGGTTTCTTAGAGCTTTCTATTTCCGGTAAGAGATTCAAAGGATTTAATATGATCAAAGATAAGGTGCACTATTCTACACTGACGGTTTCACTAGGGATGTTATCCATGAATGTGGGGAAGCATTCCTTGGGTTTCCCCACGACATTTTCCTCATACATACATACATGTGTGTGTGAGAGAGAGAGACATATATATCATGTCATATTTAATCCCAAGGGGTTAGCTCAACCTGTTGATGCCAATGTTGTAGGGATTTTGTCTCAGTTTGTGCTAGTAGGTGCTTGATTTGAATTCCCCTAGGTTAT
>ML859909.1:14490-25177 GCA_009831015.1 Picea engelmannii
ATTATCATTGTTATCATAAATTTTGTGAAAAAATACACATCATGAAGTTTGAAGGGTATTTACAAATTCATGTGTGTGACTATGCCTAAGTTAATGGTCACTACATTGTATTGTTTGAGAGTAAAGGTTTGAGAGATTGGAATAACATTGGACTCTTGGATCTTGAGGAGATCTTCTAGAGTGGATATTTAACATTGTAAATTTGAAGATAGAATCAAATTGACACTCAATTTTATTCTCCGTGACACTACATTATAGTATAGTTGCACAATGTTGATTATCATTTACTTTAAATATGTAATATAACTGCACAATGTTGATCATAATTTAATCATTTAAAAGCACATACACATTATTTTTACACACATATATTTAAAAATTTAAGAAAAATTTAAATATGTTGTACAAAACTTGAGAATTGACATTTGTTGTCTCCTATCCATTTAGTTTCTTGTTTCTCACTTCTGATAATATGGATATATGATAAATCACCATTCAATTTTTGAGAGGCAAACATGTCTAACTCTAAACCACTTCTAACAAATAAAATGAAAGAGAAAATACACTACAAGGAGAACACCTTCTAGTGAAGGTTTTTGTGGAGGTTTTTAGTGTTACAAAATTTGGCAAAATTTAAAAAAAAAAATCTGTTACAACCTCCTTGATTGGTCGTGGAGGTTTTAGCGAAGGTTTTAAGGGATGTTCCATTTAAATAAAAAAATTGGTCAGGCATAGGTTGTAGTGAATGTTTTTTTTTTTCGGTGCTTTTATTGTAAAAAGGCATTGGTGCACCATTAAATAAAATTCCCCAGGGCGTACCAAAACCTAAAACGCATCAAAACGACCTTACAAAAAATTCCCCAGAATGTACATAAAACAAAAAAAGCATGGGTGTGCCATTACATAAATTCTTGGTGTGAACATAAACAAAACCACACCAAGTACCATTACATGCAAAATACCTCGGTGTGTAAATAAGACAAAAACCCACTGGTTCACCATTACATTACTGCCATGGTGCTTACATATGAAACAAATGTATCGCGATAGTTATGGTTAATATGCCCTCAATTACCATTTTTTTATATGCAACTCTGGTGCGCTTATATTTTATTTATTATACGTTTTTGTACATATACTAAATATAACGCACTAGGGCACTTGTATTATTAAACGCACCAGAGCATTTACATTTTTTAAAGCATCAATGGCATTATTATATTTAAATAACCAATGCATATTTATTATATGGCCACCATATAATTTCAAAACGATATATAGCATCACACATTTTATGGAGCGATGATTCTGTATAATTAATAGGTACTAGTGCTTTAGTATTGTTAATATGTGTCGGTGCATATAACCCCTTAAAAAGCATCGATGTCTATATTATTTCAGGCACCATTTTGTGAGTTCATAAGAATGCACCGATATATATATATATATATATATATATATATATATATATATATATATATATATATATATAATTGTATTTTTTACAAATATCGTTAACAATCATACTGCTTTTTATATATATTTTTTATTTCATTTTGATATAATGAAAACATTAATGCCTTGTCTAAAGGATTACACCTCTATTATTTCCAACAATGTAAATCATTCACATATTAATTAATTAACAATGCAACATTTTATAACATTTGGCAATGCAATAAAATAACAAACCCATTTTATTGTATATGAATAAGAGACCCATGGTCATACAAAATGGGACAATATAAAGGTCCACAATAATAAAAATGGAACCAATATGTAATTGTTGTATAGTTATTGGTATGTCCTCATTCAATTGGGACAATATGTCCACTAAATTAAGCAAAAATATCCCTGATTTTTACAGACCGATATTACAAAATTGCATACAACTTGTAGTAACATTCAATTATATTGATTGTTATTCATCACTTGAACTGCTTTCATTGCTTGAATTGCGTGCATCCCTCATTTCATGATTAATTGATCAGTTGTAGGTGATATTGTACTTTGTTTATCTTAATAAATGTTTTATTTCTCAACTTATTCTTGACATGCCAACTTCTCCTGTTTGATCTATAAACATAGAAATAAAACGTAATAAGTAAATCTAATTTTATAATATAGTAGAATATACATGATTGCGTGAATAAAAAAGTGTATCGTATTAGTGATTGATTCATAAACAATACACGTCGTTTTGAAGGCTTGTCTCAAATCGATTATCACAATATGTTATGTTGGCTCCTCTCCATACTTTGTTTCTTGCATGTTTAATATGCCATGAAAAAGCATATGTAGTATTCCAGATATAAAATAGTATATGCAGAACAGAAATATTTTAGCTAGAAATGACAGAACAACAATGATATAACCAGAACAATACCAGAATAATACTAGAATAAAACCAGAAAGAACACCTTGATTAATGATAGCAATGTTCACTTGCCTCTTCGAGGGGGAAACCTCCAGGAGAGCAGAGCTCTATTACAATAATATTCCAGAAAAAAACTTCTCATACCATCTACTCTTGTTTATACTAAATCTATCTATCCAAAAGAACAATCTAGAGGAAGATCCTTCTAGAAGCGGAAGCTTCTATTAGGTCTTCTTACAATTGACTTATTCCTCCTTATTTATAGGACTTATTAATATTGAACTTTATTACATGGAAATATATTATTCTACCCACTTGAGGGGCTAGGGAGGTTAGGTCCCTAACATGCCCTCCCCCTTAAAATTAGCCTTGTCCTCAAGGCTTGAGATGAGAAAATTGTTGCAGAATGTTAGTTGGCTCCCATGTGTCATCTATGGGAGTTGTATATTTCCACTAGACTAACACTTCCTTGATGGTGTGCTGACGAAGATGATGCTCATGATGGTCCAAAGCTTCTTGTGGCTGCAACTAGATGGATCCTTCCTCATCCAACTTGGGAAGGTTGGTTTGAGTTTGAAACTTACTTCCAATCACCTTCTTTAAGAAGGAGACATGAAAAACAAGATGGAGCTTAGAAGAACTAGGAAAATCTAACCGATAGGACACATGTTCCATGCACTCGAGAACTGTATAAGGACCACAAAATGTGGGCGCTAGTTTTTGACATTATTAATCCTTGAGTGAAGTTTGTTTATAAGGTTACAATCGAAGAAATAATTGGTCTCCTTCAAAAAAATTTCGTTCTTAGCGAACTTGATTGGCTTGTTTCTTGATGTGATTTTGAGCCATACCAAATTCTCTTTGAGGGTACGAAGAATAGCTTCTTGAACTGTAAGTGTTTGGTCAAACGCCTAAACCTTCGAGACACCTGACATGTAGGAGAGAACAAAAGGTGTATTTTGTCCATATACCGTTTCAAAAGGAGTCATGTGAGTAGTTGTATGGTAAGAAGTATTGTACCACCATTTAGCTAATGGTAATCATTGATCCCATTGGTTTTTCCTTTAAGAGGAAAAACACCTCAAATAAGTCTCCAAACACGTGTTGACAACTTCATTTTGACCATCTATCTGGGGATGATAAACGGTTTTGAGATGCAATTAGGTGCCCTGTAACCTAAACAGTTCTTGCCAAAAAATTCCAGTGAAAGTGGGGTCTCAATCAGAAACAATAGAATGAGGCATACCATGAAGCTTGAAGACATGATCCATGAAAAGTTGAGCCACAGGGGATGTAGTAAATGGATGTTGAATAACACAAAAATGAGAATACTTGGAAAGACGATCAACTACCACCATGATGAATGACTTATTTCCTTCTTTAGATAATCCCACAATGAAATCCATAGAGATGTCCCTCCAAATAGCAGGTGGAATTAGAAGTGGTTGGAGTGTTCCAGGGGATTTGATTATTTCTCCCTTTTTATGTTTAAAAACATCACATTCTGCCACAAAAGTGTGAACGTCCTTTTTCATACCATCCCAGAAAAAAGAACGGTTGACCCTGTCATGGGTTTTGGTAAACTCTGAGTGCCCAGTTGTGGGAGTAACATGAAGCTTAGAAAGCACTGTGGATTTAAGTTGTGACTTTTTAATTAGATAAAAATGGCCTTTGTAGCGAAGCTCATCATTGTGCCAAGAGTATATCGGGGAAACTAGAGAATTTTCTTGCAATTGTTGGATCAAATGCAAAATTTTAGGATCTTGTAGCCATTCCTGGTGAACAACTTGGAGCCAATCTGGGACAATGAAGGATAGGAAGAAAAGGGACCCCTCATCTTCATATTTTCGAGAAAGAGCGTCGGCAACCACATTTTCTTTGCATTTCTTGTAAATGATCTCATAATATTATCCAAAGAGTTTAGTTACCCATTTTTGTTTCTCTAGAGAGGAAGGTCGTTGATCTAGAAAATACTTGAGATTTTGATGATTTGTATTAATTTGGAATCATTTCCCCAAGAGATAAAGGCGCCAGAGATCCACTACATGCAAAATAACCAACATTTCCTTTTCATAGATTGATTGGCCTAAATGGTGTTCTGAAAATTGTTTGTTGGTAAAGGCCAAAGGTCTTCTGCCTTGCATAAGGATTGCTCCAATTCCTCTCCCAGAGGCATCACATTCCAAGACAAAGGTCTTTGTGAAATCAAAAAGGGCCAAGACTAGAGTAGTGCATATAGCCACCTTTAATGCTTGTAAGGCATTATCAGCTACAGGAGTCCAAGTGAAATAATTATTTTTAAGTAGAGCAATGAGAGGTGTCACAATCTTTCCACACTTATGAACAAAATTGCGATAATATCCTACTAAACCCAGAAAACCACACAATATTTTGATAGTCTTGGGGCGAGGCCAATCCTACATTGCTTCAATCTTCTTAGGATCCAGATGGACACCAGCCTTGCCAGCAATGTCACCCAAGTACTCGAATTCCAAGGTTCCAAAGGAACATTTAGAGTATTTGAGGA
This sequence comes from Picea engelmannii, assembly GCA_009831015.1. Taxonomy (NCBI): domain Eukaryota; kingdom Viridiplantae; phylum Streptophyta; class Pinopsida; order Pinales; family Pinaceae; genus Picea; species Picea engelmannii. The sequence goes on from ML859909.1 coordinate 19,395, forward strand.
AAAGTTAATGCTGAGAGAGTAGACGAAGAACTTGATCCACATGGGAAAGATGGGATTGGCAAGTTTTACTATAGATGATAATATCATCAAATAAAACTAAGACAAAATTATGGAGAAAAAGACAGAATACATGATTCATGAGGCTTTGGAAGGTGGAGGGGGCATTACATAGGCCAAATGGCATGACCAAGAACTCATAGTGACCCTCATGAGTTAAAAAGGTAGTCTTGGGGATGTCAACGTCTTGCATACGTATCTGGTGGTAGATAGAACATAGATCAAGTTTAGTGAAATACTGAGCACCAATCAACTCATCCAAGAGATCATCAATGACAGGAATGGGAAACTTGTCCTTGATGGTGAGTTTATTGAGGGCACAAAATTCAAGACAAATGCTCCAAGTACCTTCTTTCTTAAGTACCATGATCGCATGAGAAGAATAAGGGTTGGTACTGGGGTGGATAACACCCGCTTGTAGCAATTCCTGCACTATTTTCTCAATTTCATTCTTTTTGGAAAATGGATGACTATAAGGGAGAACATTGGGAGGAAGACTTCAGGGAACAAGGGGTATGGAATGATAATGAACACCATGAGAAGGAGGAATTCCATGAGGAATGGAAAAACATCTTGGTGTTTGGAGAGAAGAGCTTGGAGGTCAGGATGCATTGAGGGTGTCTCAACTGCTTGAATAGAATGGAGTTGAGAAATAATACTGGAGTGGCCTTTATTGATGATATTTTCCATGTTATGGGAACTAATGATATTAGGAGAACCAGTTGTGAGGCCTTGGAATTGATACCTTTTCCCCTCCTTTTGGAATTACATGGTTAATTTCTTAAAATCCATAAGAATGGGACCCAAAGTGCGTAACCATTCAACACCTAGCACAATGTCACAACCACCCATTTCAATGGAAAACACATGATATTTCAGGTGGTAATGTCCAATTTGAAGACATACATTTTCACAACGCCCACCACATTTCATGGACCCACCATTGGCTATCATGATTTGAAAATTATTGACAACACAAATATAGAAATTGGTTTCCTGGGCAATGCGATGATGAATAAAATTGTGGGTGCTACCACTGTCAAAAAGGATGATGAGCGTCATATTCTTAATATATCCAATGAGCTTGAGGGTTTATGGAGCATATAAGATAGTGAAGGAATGCAAGGCAATGACTGGTTCAACTTCAGGTGATTCAACGGGCTCCTGGGTAGGATCGGGAAGGGAGGGCTCTTCAACAAGTGGATTTGTCACATCTTCTTCAGGAACATCTTCAGAAATGGCCATAAACAAATTTCGTTCCTTACACTTGTGCCCCCAAAAATATTTTTCATCACAGTTATAGAAAATACCCTTCAATTGGCGTTCAACCATTTTATCCCTAGTTAATTTATGGACCTTGAGGGGAGTGACAGGGGGGTTAGTATTAGTGGGTCGAGGGTGATGAATAAAAGAGGGTTTTTTATTCTGGTAAAAACAATGCATTGGGCCTCTTTAACATGTTTAGTAGCTTCCAACCAAGTCTGACAGCAGGCCATGAGAACTTGGGATCATATTTCATCCTTTAGGCCACTGATAAAGAATTCGCAGAAGAAATCATCTGACATGCACTCTGTTCAAAAGGAGAAACTCTCAAAAGAAGTTATAAAGTCTTCCACTGTGCCTGACTATTTCAACTTGGTTAAACGTCTGAGATAATGGGTATCAGTATCAAAGAGGTCATAGAGATTTGAAGCAAGCTGGGTCCAGGTAATATACCCCTGACGTGAATTTTTATGCCATTTCCACCATTTCCATCATTCAGGATCTAGATAGAGGAAAACATAATGAAGTTTGTCCAACTCATCAGTAATACCATGTAGAGAAAAATAATGCTCCATTTGAGTGACCCAACCCATAGGATCGGAGCCATCAAATTTATTGACCTCGTCGTGGGGAAGATGAGGGTCACGCTGAAAGGAGTTGGATTGAAAATGTACAGAATGAGAGGATCCAACAACATCTTGTTGGTCTGAGGAGGAACAACACGGAGGGTGGTTCAACAATTCGTTGACAACAAACTAGAGGGTGTTAAATTGGTTCATGAATTTGGCTTCCATGGTGTCAAATTTGAGTTGGAGTTGGGTCTTGAATTGTGAAAGGTGGGAATTGGTAAAGACAATATCATATATCATATATTGTATGGATTCTTGGTCTTGATTGATGGAAGCTTGCAGGTCTTGGTTGCAAGTGGTGGCCATTTGGAGAGGGGGAGTGTGGGTAAGGAAAAATAGGTGGGTGGGACAAAAAAAGAGAATTATAAGTGATAGTTACCATGACAATTAGGGAAATAAGGGAAATATAATGGAATAGGTGGAAAATAGGGAAGTTGAGAAGGGTTCAAGTCCACTGAAAAAAAAAGGATTAAAAATGAAAGGTATGACTGCGATTAGGGAGAAAAGGGGAATCCAATGGGACAAGTCCCACATAAGTGTGTCGGTGTGACCACTATACTCGAGTTACACTCCAACCTAAATAATACTAAAGTGACAAAATTCCCAAATGCTTAATAGGAAGAAATGTGTAGTAATTTAGCAACCATAATGCAGAAGGCACAATTGTGTGGTAATATATCTTGTTTGTTCTATTTTTTTGTTCGTCCCGAGGGGTAGGGTATTTAGGGTTTCTATAGAAAAGGGTTTACCCTATGCTATAGATCTTTGATACATGTCCAGGGTCCAACAATAGTACTCGACTCAATATATCAGGGCACCAACTAAGGAGGGTAGGTTGTTCCCTTCACCATACTACCTGACTACCCAAGTACTAGAGAGTATCTTCCCGAGTGTTGTTATCGATGGAACTATATAAGTCATGAGGCCAATTAATTTATCTATGGAGGGATTCACGAGATCTATGTCGATCCGTATATAGGTGTTGTCTAATGCACTACCACTCGAAGGGGTACTAACAGGGGTTACAAGGGTGGCCAACAGATGTGCGCTTGAGTACCTCTTTTATTTATTGTGTGTATTACTTCCCGACTCCGGGTTTATGTGTGTAACGATATATCTCTATATTTTTAAGACGTCGGAATATGTCTCTACCCTAAAATAAAATTAACCCACAATTTTTTTCCGAGGAAAGTGCCCTGATACCACTTGCAGTATTCCAGATATAAAATAGTATGCAAAACAAAAATATTTTAGCTATAAATGGAAGAACAACAATGATATAACCAGAACAATACCATAATAACATCAGAAGGAACCCCTTGATTAATGATAGAAATGTTGACTTGCCTCTTCGAGGGGGAAACCTCTAGTAGAGCAGAGCTCTATTACAATAATATCCCAGAAAAAACTTCTCATACCCTCTACTATTATTTATACTAAATCTGTATATACAAAAGAACAATCTAGAGGAAGAGCCTTCTAGAAGTGGAATCTTCTATTATGTATTCTTACAATTGACTTATTCCTCCTTATTGCTAGGCCTTATTAATATTGACCTTTATTACATGGAAATATATTATTCTACCCACTTGAGGGGTTAGGTAGGTTAGGTCCCTAACAACATACTTGATATAATTAATATAAATGTTTATTCTTGTTCCATTAGTTAAACAACATAGCTACTTACAAATTGTTCAAATAAATCGTCATACTTCAACATATAATCAGAACCCTTAGTTAACCCATTGTTGATCAACTGTTATGCTCTCTCTTCTTTGTATGTTGTCACCTATTAGTAGACATTCATGGATCAATGTAAATTAATTATTCAAATATAAAGATCACAACAAATATTAAAACTTAAGTAACGTAAAAAAATTAAGTACTCACAAACTTTGCGATCAACCCTTTTTTTCCTTGTCGTCCTGTCTTATGTGCTGATTAGGTTCCATTTTGTTTTCTTTTCTGCAACAAAAATTAAAAATTAGTGTTTAATATGATAAATAAATTCGATGTACATAAAATAATAAATGAATGATCATATACCTCTGATGCATGTTGTTGTTGGGATACATCCTCCCATGATGCAATTATGTTCATTTCTTTTACCATCTTCTTGTACACTCTTTTGGACATCCCTATTGACATGTATTGGATTTACCCTTGTATGTGTTTTGGAATTTTCATAATCTTCCAGAAAACGAAAAAAGAACAATAATGTTTTCTTAAATGGTAATGAAAGTAAATATAGCAAAACGAATTAATTTGGTAATTATTTGAATATATTATAGAAAAATATGTTTAGTAATAATACTTTTTATATGACTATTTTTGTTATGTAAGTTTTTTCATTTGCAAGTCTCATGTGTCTCCATGACCATGGCTCTGGAAATGCTTCTTGTAGTAAATGTATAACCAGATTCTTGGAGTCACTGGATCGATTTTTGTATTGTAAGTGGAAATGACTTCTATACGTTCTTTCCACTAAATCTTTCAAAGAATTATAAAACATTTTTCCCATCTCATTAACTTCAAGCACCACTTCAGATGAACTGATGACCAAGTCGTCATCATCATTTACATCCTTAACCATTTTTGTCCTTTTATGAGGAGATTCCATTCCCTTGTTATCGGTCGTTGCATAACATTAATTAAAAAAAAGTTAAATCCAGTTTTTAAAACTTGTTAGCGATTAATTTTAAGAAATTCATTTTTAGTAAAAGTAAAAGAAAAACTTAATGTTGATTACCTTTCAATCCACTTATTTCCTCTCTTTGCAACATTTTCATAAATATTTTATGCTCTTTTGCACTCAAATTGCGAACAATATTATCGAGTTTCTTCAAGTTTTTGCTTTGCATGACATACATTAACCAATACACATCATTGGTTTAGCTTACAAGTATTTCAAATTATATTTTTAATTTTTAATAAAACTTAAAGAACTTGTATGCCTCTCTTCTTGGGATGAGATACCATCATGCTTGTTGCAATAAGATGTTTTCTTTGAACTTATATCAGCCATCCTGTATAAAAAAAACCCAGGAATCATCAGAAATATAAATTATGAAATTTGTGTACAATCTATTATTTTTGGTGTGCTTCATTAAACAAAATATATCGAGGCATCAAAAATATACTCTCACCGGTATGTACTAGGTGTTATTTTGTACCACTAACCCGTATGAATATGATAAAAAATTAATAATATTTATTATTTTGACCACTCAGTGCCTTGCACATATATATGTGCAACAGTGCGCTTGTGTATATGGTGACCACCAGGGAGAGTTTCCTATACAAGGCACACCCAAGTGTCTTTTCTGTACAGTGTGCACCACGTATCGTGAAAAAGTTAAAAAAATCGCTCACAATGACAGAGTTGATAGAGCTTGGGATATGATGCAATGAGTGGTTCCATTGCAACAGATACCAAACACATCATATCCAACTAAATAAACCCTACAAAAATCTATTTCTTAAAAAAAGAGGGGAACAAGAAAAAAAAACAAGAAATATACGACTTCAAATATAGAAGGTAACTATGAAACCCCGTTTTTTTTTAACATGCATTGAAAATAATTTGAATCAAATAGGGAAGGATTGAAAAGGTCAGTAGAATGAAATCACATACTTGAAATTTTTTATCTGCATATTTGTATCTTCCCTACAGATCCCTTCCAATTTTGGCGCTTCAAAAAAATCCATCCACTCCAAAGTATTTCGTGGTAGATCTCTCTTCCACAAATCTTCCCTCTAAATTCTTCCAAAAAAAATGAACTAATGGATAGTGTTTTCATTTATAAACAAATAAGTTTTGAAAAATAAAATTCC
>ML859910.1:14373-25058 GCA_009831015.1 Picea engelmannii
TGGATATGTTGTCTCTAATTGTCTCTAATGCTTTGGAAACATGATTTAAAATCTTAAAAATATATTTTTTTCGTTAAAATTTAAATATTTTATGTATTTTTTAAAAAACTGGTTCATTGAAACCGGTTTGACCGGTTTATTACTGGTTCCGGTTCCGGTTCAGGTTGGACCCTCGACCGGTTCCGGTACCGGTTTCGGTTTTTAAAACCTTGCTAAGAAGAGCGAGCTAAAGAGCTTGTCTCCTTAGGGTTTTTTTCTGTTGTTTTAAAACAACAATATAAAGACACTCGAATTGCCAAATATGGAATTAAAAGCTTTAGGAAAAAAACTATCATTTAACTTCTAAATTTTTTGAAAGAAAAGCATGCTGAAGGAGAGTTTTCCTATGCTAGATCTAAGTAATTAGATAAAACTTGAAAGTACAAACTTGGATCTAGTTTATCTTATGCATGTACACTTAGATATTCAAAAATTGAAATAAAGATAGATCTAAGCTACTTGCATTTCCAACAAAGTAACCAAAAATTTTAGATTTTCTTTGAGAAAGATTGAAGGGAGAAAATTGTAGCCTTAGAACCCTTGGGCAATGGAGTTTTTAGATGAGCTAAGGAGGGACTGAGTCTTTAGATCCTTGAAGTTGTGAAGAGACAAGCAAGTTTCATCAGCACTCCAAGCTATGAGAACCTGTAAGCTTTAAAATGTTGCAAATGAACTTGTTAGCAAAAATGGTGTCACCTACACAAGAAACTTGAAGAGTATGTTAGTTAACCAAAACATGCATACACATCAAAATCTCTAAATATAAATGAACAATAGGATTAACAACAAGCTAGATAAATCCTATCCTACAAGATGATAGCATCATTTCAAAGGCCAAGATAACAAATCCAAAGAAGAAATTAGGCAAATATTACCTTATAGATTAAGCATAAATTGAGATCAAACATCCACACACATGTATAACACACCTTCTTGACCTCCAAAGTCTCTTTATTCCAAATGAAAAGTGTTACAATAGTATACAACTACAAGCAACAATCCCCAAACTCCAACTAGATTGCGATGGGTGAAAGCTTGAATATATAGCAAGAGGGGATAATCTCCAAGAGAGGAGGGTGCACCACTTGGAGAGGAGGGGCGGACCATTTGGAGGAAGAGGGATGGAAAGTGTGGAGAGGGTGGCTGCCACCTCTCCCACAACACAAACAGGTCACCACTTGTGAAAAAGAGGAGGTATGGGAGGTGCCACCTCTCAAGAGGTTGGCTGCCCCCTTTGGGAATGCGCCACCTCTCAAGAGGTGCGCACCTCCTCATGGAGCACATGCCAAAACAAAACAACACTTGTCCCACTTTGTCCTTCGACCAATAGGAATTAATCCTTTGCTGCCACCTTGCCTTTTGGGGCTTTAATCCATCCAAAACATGTCCCCACATGTTTCCCCAAAATTAGCTCTTGTTGATTTTATTTGATTTTATTTGACTTTTTGGGTTTTTTGGAGTAAAATTAATTTTTAAGTGATTAAAATCACTAATTTTACTCAATCAAGTGGATACTTCGGTAATATGGGTGCGTTAGATCCAAAAATGAGCACCCCCAAGGCATATTAAGTCCCCTAGTACCACTTTTTTAATACATTTTTATTTTTTAATTAAAAATTGTCAAATTTTGACAATTTTTTAATTAACTGAAAAACTAAAAAAAACTTAAGGCGGACTTAACACATTTCCATAAGACTCTAGGAGTATGTTTAAGATGGTAATATACATTAGACACTAGGCTTAGATCCATGCTAAGGCCTAGCCATGGGCATATACTCCAGCTCTGGAGGGATTGAGTGAAAAAAAACTTATAAATTATAAATTGCCTGAACGGAAAAATATAATAAATAAGTGAAAAAACACTCCAGAGTACAACTCATGCTTAGGACTAGGTGGCTAAGACCTTTTACAAGTTCTTCATGCAACATCTCTTATTACAATTTTTTATGGAAACGTGAAAAAGGTTGGTCTTAATGACCGGCTGAACTTCTGAACTCTGAATTTTGAACATGAAAATGTTCAATCTTTGGCGGCTCGCTGGAAATCCATCCTAGTGCAACTTGGTGGATAACAAGTTGTCAGTTAGTGTTCCAAGCAAAAAAATTGGCTTGGGAACATTACACAATGAGATGTCACAATGATCCTCACATTGCCTCTCCTTTTATAGGAGTCCAAAGTGAGTTTAGAAGCCCTTAACTTACTTTAAGGAGCCCTTCACTAAACTCAACATTAAATTAGAATTGTTTATTCCTCCACGTGGGTGTGAAGCGCCAACATTTGGTTGTGAAGTCCCATTCAAACCCCAACTCAATATACAAGGGGTTTTCACCAAAAGAAAACATGCAATGTGAGTGCTGTCAAAGATTCCCACATGCCCAAACCCAAGGCCAATGTGGAAATACATCCCAATGCTACAAAAACATCAACAAAATCCCCCAAGGGTTTCACCAAAAATATCCATAATGAAATATAACAACTATGAAGCAGTTAGGAGATGAATTTCACCGTTAGAATGCATTAGATATCCTTTATAAACAATTCACAAGTGAAATATAAGCTAGGGTAGCGTTCAGATGCACCTTTTAGGGTTAAAAGCCCTAGCTTTAGGGTTTCACCAATTCCGATTTTTATTACCGTGATTTAATTTCCAGAATTAGTAAACACCTTAAATCAGCCACAAAACATTAGATAGAGCCTTGAAGCAAAATACGAATAGGGCTAATTTTCCTCCTTAGGGTTAGAAATTAACAATGAAGCATAAACCCACAGAGGAAAATGTCTATAAAATGAAAGTAAATTGTTAGCTTTGCACTTGTTGCTGTCCTTATACACACTTGCAAACGTGAGCTCAGTCCTGCTCACTTAGTGTGTCCTTGGAGGCACAATGCCTAGGTTCAAAGCCCACATTGTCACTTTGATTTGAACCTTTTCCGTCTAGGCTTACTCCTAGGGAAGCCAAGGGGGGTAGACCCTAGTTTCTAGATGAGATTTAAACTTGAAGTTCTAGGAGTTGTTTTTAATTAGTTACAAGGTTGGGGGGAAACTAACCTATGATGCTAAGGCAGCAAATGCAAGATGCAAGATTTATTATGTCAAGCAAAACCCTTCCCTAAGTCAACTAAGACTAGTGCCTAAGGTTGGGCAAAGGGGTCAACTACTGTTTAGGGGGGTTTTATTACAAAGATTTACAAGTTACTTACAAGGGTACAACGAGATTATAATAAAGAATGAGAGAATAGTACAACAACTATGAACAAAAGATACAAGATATACAAGATACAAAGATAACAAAATAACCAAGTGCTTAAATGTGAAGGTACTTAAAGATATTTAAAACATGAAGATCATCCACATTAAGCCAAGCATGCCCCAATAGCACTTACTCTATTGGACTGCTTTTCAATGGAAACCACAATCACTCAAGATCCAACAAGATGATGCCTCCAAATGGGATGCGCTATCTCTTGAGGGATCACACCATAAAGAGCATATAATTAAAGGAATACTTGAAAGAACAAATGATCAACAATACTCAAGATGACACTTAGTTAATTAATCCACCAAGAAGTAAAATTGCATGTGAAATTAAAGACAAGATGTGCGCTTGCAATTAAAGTTTTAAACAACCATAAGATATACCCAAGAAAGTGATTGCCTAAAGCACTAGGTGGATTAAGGGTTGCTTAAAGATTTTAAATTCCCACCCCCTAACTAAGTGTTGAATCAAAATTCTCCTCCCCCAATTACCAAATGGCTGCTGGATGCTCAAGAAGTGAGGCAAGGAGGCCTACCCTAGCTTCACAGGTCAACCTTAAAGACCCGAGTGCTCCCGGAAAGGACACTACGCGCCGTGAGATCGTCCTCGGCCTAGCACCTTCCATTGCCTTCCTCAAGCCCCGTTTTAGATGGTGAAGATGGTTGATTTAGGTGTCTTATTAAGTCTAATATATTATTATGCCTTAGGACTAAGTTTTTAGGTGTGTTTAAGAGTGTTTTAGTGACTTTAACTTGCCCAAAATTAATGAATTAGGCCCAAAACCGAAACTTCAATCAACTAAGAAAGTGTTCTTAAACCAAGAAATTATAGCATTTAAACAATGTAAGAAACTTGAGATAAAAGCTGAATTGAAAGGTTATCCTAATACCATATGATTAAATCCTTAAAACAAGAAGAAACTTGAGATAAAAGAAGGCTATGAAAAGCAAGAACAACTTGCCAAAGAAAATGAAAAGTGCTTTAGCTTATCACCACTTAACCATGAATGTTATAGCATTAAGATAAAATGTTAAGAGATGAAAAGTGTTTGCTGAATTTAAAATGTGTCCCTACACAACATACATGCTCAACTTATGCTTCACAATTAGATGATGGCAAATGGCCTTAAAGATGAGTTGATTTGCAAGTTAAAATGATTACTTGCTAAACCATTGTCAATGCATTAAACCATGTGTATGTTGGATTAGAGCATATGTAATGAAACTTGAAGAAATCTAAAGCATGTAAAAGAGATTATGCCTTAAAGGCTTAAGCTAAGATTTAGTGTGTGTATGAGATCTACCTCTAGAATATTTTAATCATTTAAGCATAAGTAAACCATCAACACATAACTAACCTAGCTAGCTTGAAATGAAAGACAAAGGGAGAAACCACTTACAATGGCACAAGGTGGAGGCAAGCCTACCTTTATTGTGCCAAAGAGGGTTGTAAAAGAGAAGCAAACTAACTAAGATTAGCACAACTAGCCACACGTCCTTGCCCTAGTGACAAGTGGGGCAAAAGAATGAAGATATGCTTGAAAATACAACTATGCCCTAGCCTTACGATTTTGGGGATTTCTCTCCCAAGGTGTAGGCACAAGTTATTATTTACAACAAATGAAATTATACACAAGAGAATAAGCTTCAAAGAACTCACCCAAAATGCTAGAAAAATGAAGGAGAAGGGTGAGACTTTTTACCAACCCAAATGAGGGACCTTTAGGAGTGTTGTGTGACCAAAAGTGGGCTGCAAAACCCCTTAAGCCGATGAGAACCTGCAAAAACCAGCAAGCTATTGCTTGCTGGAAATGTTGCACACAACAAGAAAAGTGAGGAAAAATTTCTGTTTTAGGGCATAAATTTTTCACATAAAATTTTTAAGTGAAAGATTGTTTTTTTGTGACCTATATATGATTGTTAGCAAATTGAAATATAGAAGGAATGAGTAAAGAAACCAGATCTGAAAAGCAATGGAGTTTAAGAGGGGTTTTAAGAGTAGACTCTTCCTTGAGGCTAGCCCAATAAAACCCTAGAGGTAAACCTGCAAAATGTGAGAGAGAAGCTACAAAAATAGATAGAATGTGAGTAGATCTAGATGGTAAAACAAACTACTTTGAAATACCCAACTAAACACTTCACTAAATCTATGATAATACTACCACAAGATCTATCCAAACAAAATACTTTGCTTGAAACTTCTACTCTAGATTCATAAAACTTGAAGCAAGAATGAGAGAGAGAAAGAGAACAAGATCACCTCAATAGTAGCAAGAAACAACAAGAATACTCTTTGTTTCTTCAAAATCCTCCAAAGCCTTTCTATTACTCAAGAGGAGAGTGTTGTAGCAACAAGTTGCTCCAACACTCTCAAGAACAAAATGGAAAGGAAGCACAATGAACGAAGAGAGAGAGAGAGATGAGAGGAAAATCAAGTAGCATAACAATAGCTCAAGATATGGTGAAGAAATGAGTGAGGGAGGGGTTCTATTTATACTTCGGAAGGCAAAGTTACCCTTCTTAGATGAGTTACAAGTGTCACACATCAAAGAAAAGTCACTTTTAGGGTTTTGATAAGTTAGGGTTTTGGCATGGATGGATGAAGTGGAAATGAGTTGGAGTGAGTTGGCAAGGCTCTTATAAGTGAAATGATGAGTTGTAGGGTCTAGGGAGGCACACCAAGGGATAGCATAAGTCTCCCATTATTTTTTTATTATTTTTTCACTTTTTGGAGACTTTCTAGAAAAGAGGCACACCACTCTAGGAAAAGTGACGTTTTTGCTTAATGGCTAGGTGAGGGGGTGATGTGAGGGTTGAAAAAGGTTAGGAAGGGTTAGGAAAAATCTCTCTCACGTTTTCCATCATTACTTTCATCTATTTGCTTATAAATTACAAAAATGACATTTTACCTATGTCATGACTTAATAATTAAAATTGTTGTTTTGACTGACTGAGACTCATGGTGGACAAACACCTAGCAAAATTTGTATGACCGAGCTGAAACTTGGTCTAAGGGTCTAAGGGGGTCTCATTCCATTTCTTTTGAGCACAAATACCCCTATCAAAAACCCAAGGACCTAGTTTTTACAATATTTTCTCAAAAATAATTAATTAATTAAATAATTAAACTCCCAAACTTAGGAAAATTTAATTAATTAAAAAAACTTATTTAGACTCAATGGAATTCCGTGAAACTTTCTAAGATGTCATACATGGTCATTTACATCATTCCTAAACAATAGTTACCAGAGGATAATCCCATTAGAATGCCTTTCACCACTTTGGAGAAATTATTGCTGGTGGGAGGGAAAAACTCAAGGGAAATTAACAACGCTGAAAAGCCCAATCAATAACCTGAGGATAAAAAACCCTCAATGAAAGGGATTCCCCTAATGAAGAAATCCCAAGGTAACTGACATAAATATGACCCATGCAGACCTATTACATTATTAACCCACGCAGGGGTGCAGAAATTCCGTTTACAAAAAGAAGTGCTGGAGGCATAAATTGGCTAGTAGAACCAAACTGTCTTTGACATATTAGCATCTGTTGATGCATCCCTTCATGGCACATGGAGTTGACCCCCTAGTTGGATAGGCAGTCAACAACACTAAACAATGAAATAAATATTTTTGATGGTATATCTTTTATATTTTTATATTTTATATGACGTGAAAATAAAATATTTGTATTTTTGGGGTTTTGTGGTTGGTTGTTGGGAGTTAAGCTTAGTGCCTTGTCTCCACTTAGGGCTTATGGGGTCAAGAAGGATGCCCCTCTAAGAATTGGTTACCCAATGTTTATGGATTAGAATGAGAGAGTAGGGCCTTAAAGCTAGTAGTCTCTTGTCTAATCAAGACAAACCATGAAAACCAAGTCCCTACAAGAAGGATTTCCTCAAGGGAATAGACTTCACCAACAAGATCAACAAAAGACTTGAAAAAAATAGTTAAAACCCTTGCCAAGGAGTATAGAACTAATCAAGACAAGAGATAAGCACTTACCAAATCGTTTTAGTGAAGAAGGAAGAGATATAAACCCTAGGCATCCTCCCTCCAAGTAGTTCATAACTTCTTAGTGGATCGATCTTGCTAGTTTTAGCAGAATCTTGAACATTCACAATAGCCTTTAAAAATACCAAGAAGAATAACGAAGAAAGAAAGAGCTCCAAGAATTGACACCAAGAAACACCAAGTAAAGATCTTCTATTAATGGCTTTAATGATCTCCAACAATTCACAACAATTTGGAATGAAAGGAGTGCAGATGAGGCTCACAACTCCCCATTATTTATTCCTTAAAATTAGGCTAAGGAATCAAGAAAAAGTGACTTGTCATCCACACAACTTGGAGACTAAGTCAAATTACAATTAAAAGATGCCACATATGCATAAAACCCTCATGCAAGAGGAACATTCCACAAAAATTGGTCTAATTTGCTCTCCAAGGACAACGTTCCATCCAAAGAGTGATGTGGAGGGCTCAAAACAAGGTGGGGCAGCCTCCCAAGCGAGTAAAACTCCAATTTTCCTCTCCCCCAAGTGGAACATTCTCATGAAAATGTGGAGAATGATCTCAAAAGGAGACAACCTCCACAAAATATGCTCAAAAAATGCTCAAATAATGTTCATAAATCCTTGAAATATGTCTCCAAAGCATGACCATGTCCATATCTAAGGTCAAGACACCTCCATGAAGCATGAAAGTGACTCTCCGAGTAAAAAACTAGGTCATAAAACCCCTAACAACAAGAATGGTGTTAAAAAGAATGGGATAATTCTCATCAAAAGTCATGAAAGAAGTGGTCTAAAGTCCATCCACATCATTAAGGGTGAGTGCCATGTCATCTTCTTGAAATGCAAAGTCACTTAAGTAATCTACACATCATCTAAGTGGCTCAAATAACCACCCATGACTATCATAAAGTGCCTCAAGTGAGGTCGACTCTCCTTTAGTGAGAAAAATTCTTTAAAGAAGTGCCAAAGGAGGGGGATGTTCGAGCATCTGACACATGGCAAGTGTAGAGGATGTCAACATGGATGTAACTATCCCATCTGTGACTTGGAGAGTGTGACCAATGCCTCAAAATCTGTGATATGCCTCGAAATCCGTGAGACTGCTTCGAGAAATGTGAAACTAAAAAATTATGTGGAGAATCAACTTCAAGGGCTCATGACCAAAGTGTGTTACATACATAAGAAAAAAAGGGTCCATGTGTGGTAAAATAAGGTGTGCTAAACCATAGATTTGACAACCCTTACAAAGCACAATCACCTTTTAGATAACAAAGAGTAAGTGAATAGTTAGGGCCCCATAAATCATGTATGCTAATAGATCCACCTCAAAATGCCTGCATATCTACCCAGGACATAAATTCCCGACATAGAGGGAGTTACCACCTCCAAGGGATAGTTGGTCGGAGCAATAAAACGAAACACCCTAAGAATGGGGACTAAAAGGACATGCCATGACTGTCCACCTAAGGGGATCTTGGCAATTGCTAACCAATACTTGTACATCAAGTCATCCCATCATGGCCACATACAACGAAATCATCACTTTGTGCTCACAGAGTGGTCACATCTTGTGAAAAAATGTAGGGTATGTTATCCCCTAGCCTAGGGATAACTAAGGAGATCACGTCTAGAGGCCCACAGGTTCTAGACATGGAGTACCGAGAGTTAGACGACTTGAGCATGGCCTCGGAGGGCCTCTCTTTTCTTCAGTGTAGTCCACATATCACCAACAACAGTATCCATCACACCAGCCTAGTCCTGAAGTAGCGGTGAGTCTTGCTCCATGAGGTAATGAGTCCGGGTATCATGGTATGTATCACTCTGATTTTTGAATCACTTGAATATGTTGTATTGAATCCTTCTTCAATTTGATGACGTTTTCTTGGAAATTATGCTTTTTTCTTCGTTCATACCTGGAAGGGTGACATGGTGCCCTAGTAAGTTGATTTCCCTTTATGATGGGTTGCTACTGAGTGGATCTGTGAAAAGTCATCGTTCGTTCCCTCCATACTTACCACTTTCCATCTTTATTCCTTTTATCTTCCCTGTCCTTGTTTGGGCATTGGGATTGGCTACACTACGAAGGGTTGTACCTTACCTCGTGGGAAGAAGGGGCTAAAGGCCCAGAGGGTAAAAGTAGCTGGCAAGAGTTAAAAGCCAATGTTGAAACCTTCGAGATGCTTTGCCCAGGGATCCCCGAGAAAGCAGTGAAAAGCTTCTCAGTAAGAAAAGGGGACTCATAAGATAACATAAACACTCAAGGTACTAGTTGATGGATAGGAGGTCTCATCACGAGCCGACCTATTATGACCATCGACGTGTAGCGGTATGACACTACCATTTGTCTGGTCACCAAGCCAGGGTAGTGGCTCTTGTTGGCATAGCCAAGAGAAAGGGGTTCTCATCACGAGCCAACCTTCTCATTTCCGTGAAATGTTTGTGGTTGACGCTGTTACCTTTGGTCATCAAGCCAGGACAGTGGCCCTCGACTATTTCCTTGAAGCACAAGAGCAAAAGATCAAAATAAATAAAGCTAAGAGTAAAAGGCAATGAATGGGCTAGGAAACAATTGCATTTATAACAAGGTGCAACTCGCCCTCTACAAAGGCACCCATAGGTAAGACTTTACATTTCCCTATTATTACATGCACCCCATACCCAAATATTTACGCCATGCCACCTCATACACTTACATGACTTAGACTAGATCCCACCTGGGAAACACCCCAAACTTAAAAGAGATTAGCCCAATAGGACACCCTGAGACCTTCTTCAAACCTAACTTGTCCAATTGCGTAATGTCTTTCAACATTTGTTTGGGTTAAGTGGGGTTTGATGCACATGTTTGGGTAATTTAATTATTGTATGTGATTTGCATGCTATGATCCCTGTGACTTATGAACCTCTTGGAGGGCTTACTTATTGTTGCTGCAGGACCTTGCCTGATGGATAGGTACACATGAGGGAATGATTAGCTCAGACCTTCATGGGGGCTTAAAGCCCATAGATGTGTTGATTTTTCAATAAGCTAGGCTTAAGCATGAAGTTCATTCCATTTTTAGCATTTTACTTAAACCATAGACAATTTGTTGCAGCAACCAAGATCACAAGAAGAAACACCATGCACAAGTACACAAGAAGTATCTTGGGAAACCCTTCTCAACAAAGGAAGAAAACCCAACCAATCCTTTGCTATATTCGTCAAGAGAAAGACCTCCACCACCATAAGAGACTAGTGTTGATTTGTGTACCTTGGGAGGTGTTCCCCATGTGTTTTCCCTCCTTAGCACATGTGGGAAAGTCATTTGGCACTTTGTCCTAGTTACTTTATGTCTATTTGTACTTTGACTTTGGTTAAAGTGCATAATGTCACTTT
>ML859911.1:0-25176 GCA_009831015.1 Picea engelmannii
CCAATCCTGAAAGGATAATTTTTAACAATATTCACACTCTAGCTTAAAATACATTGTAAATAAACCATAGAGATAAGTAACTTCCAAATAAGGGGACTGATATCCCATCCACCATGTGTTATTCCAATAGAAAAACCCCAATATGACCACTGTCAACAACCTTTGAAAACTCATCAACCCTTGAATCATGTTCCCTGTAAACATGTTGGAATGTGATTTCATTAAATTGTCCAGGTGCTTATTTTATTTGGTCCAAGAGTCATCTCAAGACTAGGTTTTGAATTTTATAGTTACCCTTGACCCACTTTATTACCACCTTTGAATCTCCAAAGACTTGAAGCCTTTCCACATTCTTCTCTAAAGCAAATCCTAATAGCGGTTTTAGAGAATGTAGCTTTGTCTTGTTATTATTGTCTCTTTCCATACATTCTTTGAAAGAGTAGATGTGTACATTAGTTAGGAACATAATTCCTCTAACTGCATTAGGACCAGAGTTGCATTGGTTGGAATCATCAAATAAACCCCATGCTTTTGACCAATCTATCTTCAACAAACCTATCTTCCTTGAAGCTTTTGTTTAGGTGAGTGATTTATATCCTCATAAATTTATTAATTTTATAAAATACTTCCAAAGGGGAATAAAATAGATTTTGGAAAATAATATGGTTCCTCGTAATCCATAGTCCCCAAGAGACTATTGTGTGGAGAGATCTATGGTGTACTACAACTAGCTCCTCCATCTATTTCTTATAATCTCGAACTAGGGTCTGATCCTCTCAAGATCTAACATTTTTAGCTAAGAGATAGCCTCTTTTTGTACCTCATTTGCAAAGGGGCAATCCACAAGGATATGCTCTCTTTTGAAGGATATCCTAGATAGGATATTTATTGCTAAAATCCAACTAGAAGAAGAGTTTGGAGTTCATAGTGTATTTTTGTTTCCAAACTGGTTTCCACCACCAACATTTCTCTTTTTCATTATCTAAAAACATTGCCTTATATCCAAAACAAGCATGGTATACCATAGTTGGATTTTGAGACTAAAATAAGTCATCTTATTCTTCTTAATTTAATTGAACATGTAATCAATCTGTTAACCAATATATCTCATTTTTTTTCTCTGATTGATGATCCAAATCTAAATCTCTTGACTTCTTCTAGCATTGATTATAGAATGATCCATATTCAACTATTGATGCATCTACCACATATATTCTACCTTTGTGTCTAAGTCTATACTAGTTCATTGGACAATCTATGTTCATTGTTGCTTCCTATCCTAGGGTCTTCCACAATTCTAACATTAGACCATTTCCAACTTTCCAGGCAAGCCAATGACCAATGAGGGGGAATACTAAGACTAAATCCTTCCGTATGATGGATTCCAGTGTTCAATTGAAAGGGGGAAAATGCACTTAGATTTAAGTACCTATTTCCATAAACCTAGATGTTTGATTAGCCTCCAAAGGATTTTTGCAGCTAGATCTTTTCAAAACTGACGAATGTTCTTCAACCCCTACCCCCCATAGCTTTAGGCTTGGAAATCCTTTGATATTTTACCAATGATAGTCCCCCTTGTATTTCTTTCCTGTCCACAAAAATTGAAAGCATATTTTCCTAATCTTTTCCAGACTGCCAACTAGTACATATGCAAAGCAATGCCAACATACTAGTGTTGCCTCTAGCACAAATTTTACAAATGTTAAGCAACCTCTCAAATATAGCCACCTAGTGCACCATCTCATGATTATTTTTTCAACCATTTGATAATTCCAAAGCCAATCTTTGTATTTGTAGTCACTTTCATTCATCATCAATCCCAAATATTTCATTACCATGTTAAAAGGTTGAACGAAGGGAAGGATCCGAATAATTTACTTTTTAATCTCTCACTCTACCCATTAAAATATATAGAAGACTTATGAGTGTTGACCTCCATACCAATTGCTATCCTGACGAGATTCAAGATTTTTTTTAGGATCTTTGCTTCCTATGAAAATCCATCACAAAAGACAAGACGCCATCAATGAACAATACACGAGTGAATGAAACAACACCATCAATATTAATACATTTTAATCTACCTCGTATTTTAGAATCTCCAAAATCCTATTAAGACCTACAACAACGATTAAGAAAAGAAATGGAAACGAGAGATAGCCTTGCCTTACACCTATAGAAGGTCTAAATATTCATGAAGTTGATCCATTGTGTTGGACCTACAACAACGATTAAGAAAAGAAATGGAAACGAGAGATAGCCTTGCCTTACACCTATAGAAGGTCTAAATATTCATGAAGTTGATCCATTGTGTTGGCACAGGGACAGACCTAGGGTTCAAAGATACAACAACGCACCAACAAAACCCTAACTACTGACCCTTTCGGCAACACCTGTGGAGCAGATGAAGTCTCACCCGAGGTAGAGGTAGGGGTGGTTGTAGGACTCCAGTGTCTGCAAACTTAGCTGGGATATAGATCTGTGACTGTAACACCTTAAAAGAACACTTAGTAGTTATATTTCATCAATACCCAATTTATTCTACAACGCAGTTAAACCCTAGTCAACAGACCGACGCAGTATTCATACAGGTTCAATAGATCCAAACACTAAGCATACAAATAGAGAAAAGATCTAGCATTAATTCACATCATTCAACACTAAGCTATTATATTAGATTCATCTATCATCTAACATCGCACTAAGCATTGAATCACATAAACAAAAGAACAACCAAAAGCACAAAGCATTCACAACATAGGATATACGTGGTTCACCCCGACCCTAGGGCTACATCCACCAACTCTTCATATTCTTTATTAGTTTCTTTCAATCCTCTTACATGCACAGAGCCTCAATATCAACTTCGTAGGGGACATGAGATCTGCACACTCTTCGCTAGATCCTCCTTATCCAAGCTAGATTACAACACAAAGCCTAAACACAGTCTCTTACGGTCACTTGCACTTAGCTCTACAAGTCTCACACAGCATGCACAAAGCCATTACAGTCACCACTCACACTTAACAATTAACACTTAGCACTTAGCACACCATCCTCTTCTTGCATCACATAGCTACCTATTTATATGTTACAAAATCGGGCCTAAACATGGGTAACCCCATGGGCCGACAATCCCATACCTGTTACATAAGCCCCCAAAACCCAAAAAACCCTAAAAAGGGGCTGAGATCCCGCGATCTCCGCTTCATCTTGTGCTCCACCTTCAACAGCCTGTCGATGTCCCAAAACTAGGTCAAACATGACCAAGAATCCTCAAAACTTGGTCAAGGGCCAATAGGCCCCCAACACTCACCCGTGACTCGTCCCGAGTCACTCTGATCTGGTTAGCTCTGCTTCAAAAGACTCAATCTTGGCTCGAGCTACTTCGACTTTTTGTTGTGCCACAACCTCTTATTCAACGAACTCTTGGATAAAAGATTTGTTGACAGGTCCCTCTAGGTGCTATTCAGCTGTAGTGACGACTTGCTCCAGTTCTGCTCCTTGGCCTTCGATCTCTGTGAATAGCTGACAAACCTCATCATGTATAGGTTGGAGCCTCTGAGTCACTTCCATGACTCTTCTCTAAATGGTGTGGACCTGCTATTGAGCACTGCACAACTCTTGGGATTGTTTCATCCTTTCAATAGCTGGCAGGGGCTTCAACTACGCCTGTATTGTTTCTGCTTGCTGCTTCACCTCCTAGAGCTGCAACTCTAGTGCCTTCAAATCGAGGTTCTCAGTGAGTCGCTCATAATTCTGGGCACTATGATCACTTAGTTTCTTGCATTCCATGGTAAGAGCCTTTATTCTCTCAACTGTGCTTCGAGCAGTTGCATCTCTTTGATCTCTCACATCCTGCGGGGTGTCGAGCACTGCGCAGAGCTCTAAGTTTGCTATTCTTTGCTATAGCTACTAAATAGCTTCCGCGAGCTTCTCTACTTGATGCTCAACTCAGTATTCTTCCTTTGGCTCTAAGACCGTCACAGAGCGGAGTGCTCTGTTTACTGCTTCTTTCACTTCGAGTTCCTCTGCTAGCAATTGTTCCTTTTCTTGCTGAATCTGTGCTTTCTCCTTTTCAAACTTTGTCTAGAGAACAACCTTCTCCTGCTCTACAAGTCGCTGTTGTTCTACGAGTACTTATTGCACTTGCTTCTAGGCCTAAGTGGCTTGTTCAGTTTCTTCTTGTGCGCGATGAAGGCGAGCTTCGGTCGCATCAACTAGTCAGCGGAGTTGGGCTGACTCATCTCCCAACTCTGGTTCTCACGATGGCAGGGGCGCAATGGACACTGCACGACTGGACTGAAGGGCCTGCTGTACCCCTCAGAGTTTGACCTCAATTCTATCATACATCTCCTCCTTCTTGGATTCTTGTTTCTGCAAGATTTCCTGCGAGGTGTTGTTTACATCTGCGATGATGAAGTAAAATTCATCAAAAGTGAGCATAGTCTTCATCTTAGTCATGGTGGCTCTAGATTTCTTCCGGGAAGAGGGTTTCAGGGGAATAAACCTTCCTCTTCTTCAAGGGATCCACCTCATCTCCAGGTGGTGTTACTTTGCCTTGATTCTTCTCATCTTCTTTGCCATTGATATCTTCTACCTCATCATCACCACCTTGTCCAGGTGATACTGAAGCAGTCTTTTCTGAGGGTCTGCTTAAGTCTTGGACTTCTTCGGTCTTCTTCCTTTTGCTGGTTCCGGGTGTGTCATGTTCTATGTGAGCGGCCTCTGGATTGTCAAGTTCAGGATCATACATCTCTATAGGACCAACAGGGATAAGGAAGTTGACTGACCATTCCTTAGTTATCTCCTCGAGGTCCTCTTCTGTGAGCTTGTAGTATGACTGAATCTCCTCCTTATGTTCGTCTACTTGCGCAATAATATAGATGAAGTGTCGATCTGTACGGAACTTCATGAGGGGTCGGAAGCGCTGTAGGGTGTTCAACATCAATGTGAGGTTCAACTTCGATAGCCCTCTTCAGCTGGAGGTAGTATGTGTGAAAGACAATGTTCGGCTGCCACTGTTTTCCCATATCGCTCGAGTACTAGAGCGTGGTGAACTTCACAGCAAGCGGCTCGAACGGCTCAATGTCCAGGAGGTTTGCACCTCCGGGCATATCCCAAGAAACAAACACGATGAGGATCAGAAGCCAGCTAAAGTGGAACTTGTAAACCTGGTCCTGTGCTTTGCGACAACATAATTCTAGCTGATTAACTAGGTACTTCACCCATTTCATCTGTACGCCTTCCACGCATTTCCCCGCGAGGTCAACGAAAAAGCTTGTGACCTGCGTGGGTCTGTTCTTTCTTACTATATTTCCTGCAATTAACTGACATGCTAGGTGCACTACTCCATTCTGGATGGAGGCTACCTTGTAGCCTCCCGTCCCCTTCTCCACATCATCGTATGTATCCTTGATCTTCTGTGCTAACGCGCGATCTGTGGCTTTCTTTGGATAGAAATCCTGTGGGTCGGGTCCTTGCATACTCAATCCGATGATCCTATGGATCAACGTTGGATCGACTGTGATACGACAGTCTAGCCATAAGTAGCCACCATGGTAACATGAAAGTAGGAGCTTGACACAGGCGTTAAATTCCTAGTGCCTTCCAAAGTGTGGGATTTTCATTACATTCAACATGGTGGACTGCGCAAGGTTCATCGTCCATGGTTGGGGGATTATTTTTGAGTTCTTCCCCTTTGTCCCGGTCAAGTATTTATACGGGTCAAGCATACTATGGTTCTTGCGGTCCCCTAAGTTGAAGTCGCTAAAATTCAACGTTGCAATCTTGTCCTGCTGCACTCGAACTATGCGTATCCCCTTCAGGAGGTATGCAGTAACCATGGTGTACTCAAAATCTCTTGGTACACCATCATGACTCATCGCGTCGGCTAGAGGCAGGATGTAGTTGGGTAATATGGTCGATATTAGCTTCGCATTTGCGAGGTCGTCTCTATGCTTGCTTCTCTTTTCTGCTACTGGTCGGGATGGTCTGGATCCACGAGCAGTCGATGGAGAGGCTTGCACTCCTCTCGTCGACGATGCTTGTATACCCTCAGACATTACCCTTTCAGTCATGAGGTCGATGAGTACCTCCTTCATAGACTCTTCGACTACGCTAAGTTCTTCGGACATACACGCTCGTGGTTGAATATATCAGGTTTGAAGAATAACTACTCAATGCAACAGGATGGATAGCGATAGCTTGATGATCATTATGCGAAATCAACTAATCTGTGAGATCAGATAATCACGGTTGGAAAAAGTGTTCTCGATGCAAGGTTCGACGGAATAAGTAGATAACTAGGCAACAAATCTCTCCAACGGGCGAGAAGCCTTCATTAATTCAATTCGGTCTGTTATGGCACGGTCCCAAGGTCTGATAGCGATATTTATGACCATAAATTCCTTTCTACCCATTCGGGGTATCGGTCTAATGGTTATACTATTCCCAACGACTATATTGCTTCACTATGGTGAAGTGCCATGTGACGTTGTTCTGATATCCCGACGAAGTGCCAGTTTTGTAAATTTTCTTTCTGCGAAGTTCCCTTTGGAACCTTTTGTAACTTTTCGATCTTTGATCTCTTCTTGCTTAGTTTTCTAGCCTGCTTTCCAGTGAGTTTTGTCTCGATATTCCCCTTTCCATTCTGATTCTTATCTCCTCTTGGCATAGTAACTTCGCGCTGTTAAAATTCTTTCCTAGGATTCAAGTGCAATACTTCTTCTGGGGTAGGTGCTTCAGTCTTCTGTGAGTCTTCTTGTGTTCTTCCAATGTCGACATCCAAGTATCTAGTTTTAAATAGCTTCGATCTGCTCTCCTGTTCTGCAATCAAGTGTGCGATCTTCCTAGTCATGAAATCTTTCAATTCTTTCTTCTTCTACTCTAAGACTTCTTCTTCTTTTCTTCTGGCCTGATCCCTCTCAATCCAAGGTTTTCCTAGTAATATAGAAAATGGGGCACCATTCTCAATAAATTTAACAACTTCAAATTCTTCCTCTGTCGAAGTTCCATGGGCCCTCATAGATATCTTGGTGAGATTTCCACATAGGTTTATCGGCTTCCCTCTAAATAATCCTATTCCCCCCAATGAAGAAATCACAACAGGGTTTCCTAAAGTTTCCCAAGTTCTTTTTGTCATAATATTCACCCGTGTTTCTTCATCCATAACACAGTCAATGTCGAAGTCTCCTATTCTTGCTTCTATGTACTCTTTTTCTTTGAAGATCTCTGATAAGTTGATATTTCGGTGGTCATTGAGGGTTTCTTTCATTTGCAGCAATAAAGTCTCTGATTCTTTCTGGGGTTCTGCCATGGTCTTAGTGTCTTGACCTTTCTTAGGGTCTTCTTGGATCATATTCATTCTTTCAACCTTAGCAATCATTTTAGGGGAGTCCAAAACTTCATGATCCACAACTTTACAACAAGGACAACTAGGTCTTCTACCAGGGCATTCCTTAGCAAGATGTCCCGGTCTTTTGCAACTATAACAAAGAGTTAATCCTCTCATTCTTTTAAATGATCCCTAGCCCTTCCTGTACTATGCACTAGAATCATAGTAGCTAACCTACAAAAAATTCTTTCTAGGATCCTGCATCCATTTGTTAGTCCAAATATTCTTTCTATGCATAGGTATAACATATTTTTCATTATGTCTATCCGATCAACTAATATCAAACCTCTTTTCTTCTAGCTATGCCCTAGTTTTCAGGCTAGGACAAAATTTATCAAACATACCTAGATCCATACTCTTGAAACAAAAAATTTCACTAATCTTACTTTCGTCAGAGCATAAAGCTTCCAGATCTAAAACTTTTCACTATTCTTACCTCTATCAGAGCACAAAGCGTACAGATCTTACCTCTTTTCTTCAAATCAGACTTCTTTTCTTAGCACAGAGCTTCACAGATAAAGTAAAATACTGTGCACTAGGGAAACAGATCTACGCACAGAGATTTCACAGTTTCAGTTCAGATCTTCACACAAAGCTCTTTCTTTCCTTAGTTCCCAACAATCACAATTTCAGGTCAGATCTTCGCACAAAGCTCCTTCTTTCCTTAGTTCCTAGCAATCACAGTTTCAGGTCAGATCTTTGCACAAAGCTTTTTTTCTCAGTTCCCAACAATCACAGTTTTAGGTCCCGACAAAGAAACCATTTGTTGGCACAGGGGCATACCTGGGGTTCAACACTACAACAACACACCAACAAAACCCTAACTACTGGCCTTTCGGCAACACCTGCCAAGCAGATGAAGTCTCACCCGAGGTAGAGGCAGGGGTGGTTGCAGGACTCCAGTGTCTGCAACCTTAGATGGGACACATATATGTGACTGTAACACCTTAAAAGAACACTTAGTAGTTATATTTCATCAATACCCAATTTATTCTACAGCGCAGTTAAACCCTAATCAATAGACCGATGCATTATTTATACAGGTTCAATAAATACAAGCAATAAGCATACAAATAGAGATTAGATCTAGCATTCATTCATATTATTTAGGACTAAGCTATCATATTAGATTCATCTATCATATAACATCACACTAAGCATTGAATCACATAAACAAAAGAACAACCAAAAGCACAAAGCATTCACAACACAGGATATACGTGGTTCACCCCCACCCTGGGGCTACATCCACCAACTCTTCATCTTCTTTATTAGCTTCTTTCAATCCTCTTACACACACAAAGCCTCAAGATCAACTTTGTAGGGGACATGAGATCTGCACACTCTTTTCTAGATCCTTCTTCTCCAAGCTAGATTACAACACAAAGCCTACACACAGTCTCTTACGGTCACTTGCACTTAGCTCTGCAAGTCTCACATAGTATGCACAAAGCCATTACAATCACCACTCGCACTTAGCAATTAACACTTAGCACTTAGCACACCGACCTCTTCTTACATCGCCTAGCTACTTATTTATACATTACAAAATTGGGCCTAAACATGGGTAACCCCATGGGACGACAATCCCATACTTGTTACATAAGCCCCAAAAACCAAAAAACCCCTAAAAAGGGTTTGAGATCCCGCGATCTACGCTTCATCTTGCGCTCTGCCTTCAACAACCTGTCGATGTCCCAAAACTAGGTCAAACATGACCAAGAATCCTCAAAACTTGGTCAAGGGCCAACACATTGATAAGAATATAAAAGGAAGAGGAGTTGAGATGTCCTTCTATATAGTTAACAAAGGACATACTAAATCCAATATGTAAGAGTATTAGCCTCAAGTACATATAGTTGGACCTATCAAAAGCCCTGGACAAATCAATATTTATTACCATAGTAGGTAATTTATTGGTCTTAATTGAGTGAATCCCTTCGTGGGTCACTCCCATTACATTGTGGTTTTGAAGATCTGTTATGAATATAAATTATTATAAAGAAATCACTTTTGAGAGATTTGATTTAAGTCTTCTAGAAATAACGTTTGCAATGATTTTATTCATTGCTTTACATAATGAAATAGGCCTAAAGTCTTCAAAGGAGGAAGGATAATATTTTTTGGGTATCAATGTGAGGAAAGTTTAATTGAGGGATCCTAAAATTTTCCTTGAAGTATTGTACTCTTCCACCATAACCAAGATGTCATTTTCTAACATGTCATAGAAGCCTTGAAACAATTATATGGTCCATTCATCCTACCCATGGATTTTAACTTTTTGAAAAGAGTAAAGGATGCCTTTGAGCCATATTTTGAAAAGAGTAAAGGAAGTTTATATGAGGTTCTTGGCCTTGGGAGGCACCTACGAGTGCTCCAAAAGGCTATTGAACATTTCTACATGATGCATGTTGTAACTAACCAGTCAGTGATAATCTTGATAGAAACTAGAATTAATCATACAAAACTATATTAAGCTTCAAAATAGAATGAAATGTTATCTAATCACTAATTAACATGCATGAAAACTACATAAATTGCAACAGGGCCCTTGAGCCCTCTTGAGTGGGCCCT
Source organism: Picea engelmannii (assembly GCA_009831015.1). Taxonomy (NCBI): domain Eukaryota; kingdom Viridiplantae; phylum Streptophyta; class Pinopsida; order Pinales; family Pinaceae; genus Picea; species Picea engelmannii. Next base: position 9,971 of record ML859911.1, read on the forward strand.
ATTATCTCTAACTCCTAGGGATAACTAAGGAGATGATGTCTCGAGGCCCTCAGGTTGTAGACACAGAGTACAAAGATATAGCCCGACCAACAGTGTCCACTTGCATAGACAGAGACCCACCTCGCCACCACAACTCCAGGTGCATCACGACGATATTCACCACATCAAATAGCTTCCAGAAGACATTGGGTCTTGCTCCATGCAGTACAATCCACGTATTATGGACCTAGTTGGTGGACAGTTTTGGAAGAACAATCCCAACTTGGGCTTCCATGGGGCTTGAAGCCCACAGGTTGGATGCCAAGGGCCCACACTTCAAATGATGATGACATGCCTTTAGAGGCCTAGAGGACACCTTGGAGGATCTTTCCCAGCCCCTACATGCCAAATGACTTGCTTGAAAGGGCCAAAACGTCACATTTTGAGGGTTTGACGTTACCATAGGGCTAGGGTTTGGTGGTGATGATGGAAACTTGGCATGTTTTGAAGGAAGAGACCCATGTATCATGGAAGAGAGGTTTTGGTTGAAGGCTATTGACCTTTGGAGGCCTAACTTTCCCTTGTCCAACTCAACGACTTGACCAAAAATGCCAAACGTTACCCAAAAGAAGGGTCACGTCACGTTTCTAAGGTTTATTTTATGCGCAAAGTATGAATTGAATAATATTATTTTTATAAATGGGCAAGATAAGGGTTGTTGACCCCTTGTATTGTGTTTTACCATAGGTTTTGTGGACAAACTATGTTTATAGGATTTGTATAAAGATCATCTCTATTTCATTTTTCATCATAACTCTCTCACTTGAGAGAAGACATTCTTGGCTGAAATTTGTGCCCTACTTGAGAATTTTTACATATTTCTCTTGTCACTTGCTCTTGTAATGGTTTTTCTTTGGCTATTGGATGGATGGATGATGCACTATCTCTAGTGGAGGACTATTTCTTGCTTTGTGGTGGATTTTCTTGGTTAAAAGGAGGTTTATCTTGTTAATGCTTGGACTAGGTAAGGAATCTTTGTTGCTATAGATTATTTTCTTGGTTTCAAGGTTAATTTGTTTAATATTTTGGGAAGTGTAAGTGCATACAAAGTGTAAGTGCATACAACCCCACTAAGTCCATTATATTTGTCTTGAAAGACTTTGTTGAATAAGGAATTCCTAGGAGGAGTAAAAGGATTTACATCCTGTTAGGGTTTTTCCTAGCTAGATTAACTTGCCTTGGGGAGTAAAAGGGCTTACACCCCCATGGAAGTAGCTCAACTAGATCTTAAATTTTTGAGACTCGAGAACCCAATAGTTAAAGGCACTAATCTTCTTGAATTGGAGAAACAAAATCATTGCATTGGGATATGTAAAAACACAAGATATTGTAATTGTCTGAGTTGGAAACTTTTCCTTATGATTTAAGCTTGCTTGAGCCACTAGGGTATTTTAATTGGTCAAGGTTATCTTTATGCTATTACAAAATTATGCTACAACCATTAGGGCTGCTGCAAACTCTCTTTTTCAAGCTTAATTTCTCACTCTTTTACTGCTGAAAATAGTTGGCAAGTTGCTATTCATGTTTATCTACTTGATATTGGCTATTGTTGGGAAAGTTTTTGGCTAGTTTCTTTGGGTAAAATTTGATACTATAGAAAATATCTGATACAACCATTTGGATGCTCTAAAAAATATCTGAAAACATATCTTTGCAGCCCTGATTCTCCATCGAAACTTGTGCTAAAGTATCGAAAAATTATCTATTGGTTTAGTGCTTCATTATCTAATAATTACTCGATAGTTTTGATGGTTATTTATGCAGTAAATGATTGATTCCATTGCTGATATATATATTTGTTTATTTCTATAATTTAGGAAAACAAGCTTCACTTGCTTGTCCCTTTAGCATTTAGGCTTGTATCTTGGTTATTTGTCTTGTCTCGGGCAGGTGTAACACTCTGGTGCTGATACCCAAGGCTTTGAAAACCATCCTCCATCCTCGAGACTCGTTATCAAGCCTTTTTTCATTTACTATATTGACCTATAGGGGTTTCACTTCCATACTCTCACTTTCCACTTCATTTCCCCCGAGGGTCACTCAGGACTCCCCCTTGTGTTGGATTATTCCTACACAAAAGCAAGGGAGGGTTTATCTAAGGTGACAATGGGTAAACTCTCCCACCGTTATCACCATCCAGTGGATTGGGTAAGGCTTTTCCCAACCTACAGTTTGCGCGATAAAATTCCCTACCCAAGAATCATAAGGAACCTTGGGAAAACTCTAATAAGTTGAAATCAAAGCCATTTTTATTCCATTAGCATCAGTAGTACATCAAGAGAAAAAAGCCTCTAAGATTTCAACAAAAAGTCCTTAGAATAGAGTCCAATACAATATTTTTCAAAATCTATCTCTCTCCCTTCTCTCCTAGGTTGGAGGTCTATATATAGGCTTGGAAACTCAACCTCTCTTGCTTAGATCGAGGAGAGAAGTGGTTGAATGAGGAATCTCAACCAATTACATCTGTATCTCTAACTACTGCTGATAAGGAGTGGATATTAATGCACAAGGAGAGATCTAGAGGTAGGTGGGGACAATGTCTCTTGATTCTTGGGTGGCAGCTCTTTGAGGGAGACAAAATCCCCTGTTTTTAGAAGGTTGGCACCCTTGAATTATTGTTATTGGATAAATCGGTAGGTGCGGACACTAACTGATCTCCCTAGATCCACCTAGATCTAGAAAAAAACACACCAGAACATGACACTTTCCTTAAGTTTTAAATATTGAATTTACTAACTAAAGAGGTATAGGTGACATACCATTTAAATGCCGCTTCCTCTCACTATCACCATCCTAGCTCCATTCCAACACTCATACAATGATGATCCTGTAAAAGAATGCAACCGACCAAAGTGAGAGTAATAGTATAAACTCAATATAAACCTATGTATGTGATCAAGGAATCATACAATAAAACACAACAAGATTTATAGGAAAGAATTATATTACTGTAACATATTAAATGTGAAAGAGAGATTACAACTGTGGCCTTGATGTCGTAAGGTCCCTTCCAACTGTCCTTCGTTCCCCACAAACTTCCACTCCAATAATTATGAGAGCATAGATCTCATAATATTCACAATCTATATTGACAAAATGGCTCATCCAGCCAAGCTAACAATCTCCAAAGCTCAATCCAATCCAAGCTAATCCCAAAAGCTAATCTCATCCAAGCCAACTTTCTCCATGAGAGCTCCTCTCCTTTTATAAGTTGAAGAGGACAAGGTGAGGAGGTTAGGATGATCCCACTAAATCATGAAAGCGAGTAAGATCCAAACCATTCGGATGCCACCTCACCATGGAAGTTTCTCCTTCTAGAGGCATTGAGAAGATGCTCATTTTTCCCACGTATGAGCATTCTCGCACCCTGCTTATAGAGCAACCTGCGAACCTATCGCAACCCAAATATGGTGTAGCCTGCAAGAATCAGGCATTCTCTCACCCTAGCCATAGTGCAACATGCGAAAATAATCTTTAATAGGGTTTTCATAAAGGAAAATGCAACTTCTTTTCTCAGGAAAAGTTCTTTTCCCTTCTTTCTTCAGGAACTCAGGCCATTGACCCCTCTGAAGACTACATACAGGTTTACATCATTAACGATCATAGGGATGATGAAAATAATGTGTAATAGAGAGCCCCCCAAAGTATGAAGGTAGAACAGAGTGATAGCTGAAACACTTTGTCGAGTGTGTGTAGGGAATAAGGAACAGTCGGTCGGAAACCTGCCAACAAACAAGGAAATACAGTACAATAATATATCACCACTGAGGTAGGCATTCCCATACTCAGAATNTCTGAACATAGCCACCAAAAATACACTGTGGATCTATGTGTTAAAGACTCAAATTTGAAGATATCCATGAGACATACAATGTGGATCTATGCAACAGTACAAATTGAATATACTCCAACGCAACCTAAAAAGATCCAGGGTCTTCATCTCCACCACTCTATAGTACGAATCTAACCATGTGAATACATGTGTCGAAGTCGAACATGGTAGAAACCACTTGATTACTGGTCATTAGTGTATACCGTTAACAAGCGCGAGGGAAATCACCATTAATGTCAATGACTCCCAAGGTACACTAGTACAATCCAATGAATGTGAATTAATGAGCTAAAGTCGAACACTCAACGAAATCTCCTGATCAGGGGTCAATAATGAAAACCCATTGTCGAAAGCGAGGAAACCTGCCATTGAGGCATGCAAGTTCCAAGGTACTAATTAGTTTTTAAGTCTAATTCTTGGATAATGAGTTGAAGAAGACAGGAAAAGATTCGTCACAAGAGGGCCTTAATGTATTCCACATCAATGACATGAAAAAAGTAACAAGATTTGATGTAGGTCAGAGTAACAAGTGATTTAGGACTGACTCAGGGATGACCGATGCAATAGAAGGCTTAAAGACTGCAGAAATGGCCGACACAATAAAAGGATTTCCGGGTTAAATTTCTCTTCGAACATATTGACGACACGACAACTGTCTTGGAAATACTGACTCAACAACAAGGATCACAGACCAATTTGTAATATTATAGGAGTATGATTAGGAGACCAGTGGATTTTCCAACCTAGACACAAGGTGAGTGAAAGGGTGTCATGTTCAAAAGCGACTCTTCCATGGAATACAGGTTTAGACTTATTTCTTTCCCAATTTCCCCCCCCACCATCTCTGGTGAGTACCTCTTTATTTTTACACAAGCTCGAGGAGAATAACATATGATTTTTGATGTAAGCTCATCCTTCGGACGAGTCGCTCGGAGTATGTTTAACGAACCCTAGGAAGGAGTGGTTCGGTCCTATATGGGCCTTTCAATGTTTGGTTTACGAGTCCAAAGAAATAAAACTCATGGGTTTTTCATGTTTAGAGAGTTTGAAGAACACTTAAAGAAAACTCCGGTCCCATATGGGCCTTTCAATGTTTGTTTAATGAGTCCAAAGAAATAAAAATCAGGGGTTTTTCATGTTTAGAGAGTCTGAAAAACACTAAAAGAGAACTCTCTCAGTTCCTTTTTCGTAAAGTAGTCTGATGAGACCGAAAAAGAGATAAACTATCGCTCAACATAATTTTTCTTCAAATACTTTAACGAGCGTGAAAAGAACAAGGTCGCTCAACAATCTTTTCATGTTTAGAGAGTCTAAAAAGAGCTTAAAGGGAACTCCGGTGGGTTCCTTTTTCATATAACCTTAACGAGTCTGAGAAAGTGATAAAAGTATACTCGGTTACATTCTCATTGATTTACGAGCATGAGAAAGAACAAAGACTAAGCTCGAGATTGTTTTCATTTTTACGCAAGCTTTATAACAAAACAAAACTATGCTTGGACTTAGTTTCATTTTTACACAAGCTTGAACCAGAGGAAACTATGCTTGAGGTAAGTGGTTTCAATTTTACACAAGCTTGAACCATAGAAAACTATGCTTGGACTTCCCAACACATAACACAGGGATGGTTGGTACTTAGCCCCCAACTTAAGAAACTAGCGGCTCTAAATTCAGCATGAAATCCAGAGGTTGAAAGTATCGCCCCCAAGCTTCGTTTCATCCAACTGCGAAGGAGAATGAAATGAAGCTTCAAATACTATACGTAGGACTTGACCCAAATGGATAGGGGGAAGTTGTTTCATTTGTTAACGATCTTGACACATGAGAAGAACTATGCTCGTAACCTCTGTTTCATTTTTTAACGAGGTTGCCACAGAAACGAAAAAACTATCCTCGCAAGTGGTTTCATTTTTTAACGAGCTTGAAATAAGAAAACCATGCTCAAATACCTTTGTTTTATTTTTTAACGAGGTTGCCTCAGAGATGCAAAAACTATCCTTGAAGCTCTCTTCTTGATCATGGAGTCCAAGAGGACAATGCTCTAGAAGGACACCATGTCAAGGGACAAAACTCGGTCATGGCTTCCAAGAGATCTTCACTAGACGGAAGAAACACACTCTGTAAGGAACACGTGTCAAGGGTGGTGACAGGGGTAAGGATATCAGGCTCTAAAGACCCTATCAAAGAGATAACCATATCAACTATCAGATCTAAGTCACCAGAAGTTACAGCCATGGGAGACAATGCCACATAATTGACCTGTGGCAGGGGCGATACTGTTTGCATATAAGAACCATTTAGGGAGACAATTCGGTCGGGGTCAATGAATGAAAGTTGATCAACAGTCACAACTCGTCCATCGTGAGGGAAAGATATCACATGAAAAAGAGTAGACACAATAGCTTTCGTGGCATAGACATAATCTTTCCCAAGGAGTAAAGAGAAATCCAAGGGGTCTTGGACTACCATGACGTCAATAAAGACAGTTTTCCCTCCTAAAGTTACAGGAAACTAAGGAAGGGTCCCTAAAGGTTGACTAGTTCTTCTGTTAAAAGCTAATAGATCCTGCGTAACTGACACAAGCTAAGGAAAACCCAAAGCTTGCCAAGCAAAAGAGGATAAAATACTAACAGACGCGCCTTCATCTATCAGTGTCTGAGGAAAATCTCAACCACAAACCTATACTGTAATCTGGAAAGGAATGTGAGAGGGAAGACGAGGTCCAGTTAGCACACCCCAATCAAAATGGATGGCCTCATTACTTGGAGGGGGTTCCACAGGAGAAAGAGGAATACCCCCCGATACGGTAGAGTCTGTATCAATGAGAAAAACGTGGGCAGTATCGAGTTTACTCTCTGGCAGGAGAGAAGGATTGACCGATGGTGAGATCAGGTCGACCACTTGGGTTTCATTCTCTAAGGGGAGAATGGGATCGACGCTTGGAAAAGGAACGATCGCTTGGGTTTCACTCTCTAACAGGAGAGTGGGATCAACCAAGGATGGGATTGGATTGACCACTTGGTCTACTGGTTCAATCAAGGACGTGACCAGATTAACCACTTGATCAACCGGACTGACCGACGAGGGAACCAGATTGATCATTCCATCAACTATAGGTGGGTTGAGAGAAAGTTTGCGATAAGCAGTTGGAATTTGAGGCTGTGAAACAGTCATGTCTTCCAGGAATTTTGAGGCTTCTTCCATATGAGGGCAAAGATGAGTTAGATGACTCCCTTTGCATAACATACACGGGAACTTGGCTCTACTTTTCTTCTTCCCAACTATATCATGACTAGTTGATGGGAGGTCATCAGCATGTTGTTCAGAGGCTGATGACACGGGTTGGCGAGGGTGTGTAGACCAAACTTCTATAACCTTGGATAGACCAGGGAAATCCTTAAGAAGATGGCTACCCTTACAAAGCCTGCAAGGGTACTTGGGCTTATGAGTTGTTTGGATGATCTTGACATCATCAACACTGCTAGCACGATTAACAGTAATTGGCTATTTTCTAACATGTTTGACAGTGGTTGGAGGTTTAGATCCTTGCTTATTTTTCTTCTTCTTATTCTTTCGTTTCTTCTTCTTCTTATCCACCAAGTTACTAGCTTGAGATCTTTCACTTGGTGAAGAAGATGAAATGGAAGAAGACCTTGCAAGTGAATAAGGTGAAGAATATCTTATTGGTGAAGAAGGTGAAGGATCAACATGAGGTTGATGCTCTTGGGGGGAAGTGCTTATGACCGAAGCACTTACTGCATTCAGGATTAATTGAGTGGAAAACAACCATATCGGTAATCCAATTGTGAGACCTGGAGGTCTCAAAGTAGCGATGTGAGGAGGACCAATGTTTCCGTAAGAAGGAAAAACAAAAGGTTCCCCTGGAGCAAAGGTTCCTTCATTGGTCATTTCGGGAATTGACGCCGTTAAAAACAAAAATCCAATCTAGAGTTCATTAGGGAGAACAAATAGCACACGCTAAAAATCTAGTAAGCAAACAGACAAACAAAACCTTCTCACAATGAGCACACTAGTTGGTGATGAAATCCAACGTCACGAGAACAACGTAAGAAGGGGATGAGATAGAGCAGGTGGAAAAGTTACGTTGACGACCCGCTTAACAGACTTACACCCTGGTTCAAGCTCCCACACATAATCGTGGGTATACCCTCCAAGGAGCCTGAGTTATTTTGGTCAACGTCGATTCCAGGTACCGTGAAGACTTGCCCCTCCCTAGTCACCTTGTGTAAAGACCCTAAAGATATAGGCCACTAAGGTTACCAATCACTGCAGCGATGCCTGGGGAAACAATCGACAGTCCGATCCACGTGCAAGGGCAGGGTATCTAGCCCGAAATCAACTTGAAAGGCTTCCACTCATCATTGTGAGTATACCTCTCAAGCGACCCCCATAATACACGTAATCTCTACACCAAGACCAACAAAGTAGGGTGAGTAACTCTGCCAGTCTCAATGCGACCTCGTGATTGACCCTTGTGTTAGAAGGGCTTCCTAGGAAAAAATGTAGGAAGTGGATTTAACTCTCCCTATCACAAGATACTATGTTTGTTTGCAGCTTTGGAAAGTTATCTTTCACACCTATTCCAAAGCCCTATGACTAATCTAATGCAGGTTTGCTACCAGAAAAGATAAAAATGTCTAATCAATTTTTATAAGCGCTTTATTTTATGGCTGTTGTTACTCAAAAGGAAAATAGTGTGGACAATATGGTGTTTTGATTGACTCGAAATTTATGCAAAGAGATGAAGATGCAATATTTTCATTTCGATGAAAGATATGCTACGAGAAGGAGAAAACATTTATCATTCCTAGATGCACAATGTCCCAAAATCTTAAAACTCATCAATATCAATATTCTCAAGAAATGAGAAAAAAAGACTGTACACCAATGCACGATTCATGGCCCCCCCAATGCCAAGAATCATGAAATTCCACTACTTCAAATGCAAGGATGCCCCCAATCCAATATAAATAAAGAAATTAAATCTTTTTGTTTCAAAAATTTCACTAAAAGCAATAATGAACTTTCTTAAAACAAAGAAACCCAAACTAAAAGTTTTCTTTTAAAGCGAACTATTCATAAGAAATCTGATCTTTCCCTAAACAATTCTAAAGAAAACACAGTCTTTGGAATTGAAAGACACTCAAAGAAAGAGACTAATCCTTCAAAACCAAACAAAGCAAAGATGTCTAAAAGCAACTCAAAGAATGTCAAACAGACTGTAAATAGATCAATATAGGCTCCAAAAGTTCAATCCAGTCGATCAAAGAAAAACTGGGCATCAAAAGATAGGAAAGCCTAATTCCAAACAAAAAATTCAAATGGGTTTGCAACCTAGCGATAGGGTGTAGTGCGAAAATTAGTGGAGTTCGCAGGCTGGACACAGGTAGGGTGCGACCATGTCGCATTGGTTTACACAGTAGGGTGCAGAATTGAGAGGTTTTTGCAGGCTGTAGACCAGTACAGTGTGAGACTACTTGAAATTAAAGAGAATTTGGAAAAGGACAAAAGAGTCTAAGTGAACTTTCAGATCCAGAGAGTCTGGATGGATCTTCCACAGACTCAGAAACCAGAAAATAAGCAATCAAAGAAAGGGAAACTAGACTAACTAGGAAACAATCCATTCCCCAGTGGAGTCGCCAATTTTGTTATCGGATAAATCGGTAGGTGCAGACACTAACTGATCTCCCTAGATCCACCTAGATCTAGAACAAAACACACCAGGACATGACGCTTTCCTTAAGTTTTAAATATTGAATTTACTAACTAAAGAGGGATAGGTGACATACCGTTTAAATGCCACTTTCTCTCGCTATCGCCATCCTAGCTCCGTTCCAACACTCATACAATGATGATCCTGCAAAAGAACGCAACCGACCAAAGTGATAATAATAGTATAAACTCAATATAAACCTATGTATGTGATCAAGGAATCATACAATAAAACACAACAAGCTTTATAGGAAAGAATTGTATTACTGTATCATATTAAATGTGAAAGAGAGATTACAACCGTGGCCTTGATGTTGTAAGGTCCCTTCCATCTGTCCTTCGTTCTCCACACACTTCAACTCAAAGAATTCTGAGAGCATAGATTTGATAATATTCATAATCTATCTTGAAAAAATGGCTCATCTAGCCAAGATAACAATCTCCAAAGCTCAATCCAATCCAAGCTAATCCCAAAAGCTAATTTCATCCAAGCCAACTTTCTCCATGAGAGCTCCTCTCCTTTTAAAAGTTGAAGAGGATAAGGTGAGGAGGTTAGGATGATCCCACTAAATCATGAAAGCGAGTAAGATCCAAACCATTCGGATGCCACCTCACCATGGAAGTTTCTCCTTCTAGAGGCATCGAGAAGACGCTCGTTTTTCCCATGTATGAGCATTCTCGCACCCTGCTTATAGAGCAACCCGTGAACCTCTCGCAACCCAACTATGGTGCAGCCTGTGAGAATCATGCATTCTCGCACCCTAGCCATAGTGCAACATGCGAAAATCATCTTTAATAGGGTTTTCATAAATGAAAATGCAACTTCTTTTCTCAGGAAAAGTTCTTCTCCCTTCTTTCTTCAGGAACTCAGGCCACTGACCCCTCTAAAGACTACAGACAGGTTTACATCATTAACGATCATAGGGATGACGAAAATAATGTGTAACACTTATGAAGTTCAACCTGCTTGGTGCTATAAACAAGTTTTGGCATAAACATTAGAGAAAAAAGACATATTATACACAAAAATCCACCTCAAAATACATTTACTAATCAACATGAAAAAATATCCATGACTTACTATTGAAGATGGTCAGAAACAAATATTAAGTCATATTATGGTGGATACATGTGCCAAAGATGAGCCTTTGGAATAGGCAATAATTGGGCTCATCATCACCCCCCAACTAAAACTTTGGATACCCTTTGTGCAACCAAATTTTGTTCATCTACTCTTACTATTGCTGCTACTGCCCTGTACCCTGCTGTTGTTTATTAAGATGTTGTTGTTCAACACCCTGTTGCTATTCATTAACCTGCTATTGTTCATTAACCTATTGTTGATCAATGAAATCTTGCCTCATATCCTAGGCCACATACCTTGTGATGGCTTGTTGTTCATGATATTCCTTGTTTTTCACAATCTTGGCCCACTGTTCTTCTTCTTTTCCTGTGTTGATATCAGCCATAGTTGCCACAAGAAGGAGGTGTGGGGGGTTCATCTTCAACCCAATCCATTTAGTCTTCATATTCCTTAAATCTTGTTTGTACCAATGTGTCCTTAAAATGGAAAGCTACAGGGTATTGGGAGAGTGAGGCTCTCTGATTTGCAAGCCATGAGGCAAGGAGTGCCACATCCGGTGGCAATCTTATGATGCCTCTTCTCCCAAAAATATTAATGAGTAATCTATATGGGCCATTGCTTCCCTTTGCTTTGGTTGTCCAACCTGGGGCCACATATTTATCCAAAGAGAGATTGTGATGGTTGGTTATGACATCCCCAAACCTAGTTGCCTCAACTTTAATCCACAAAGGTGTTTGGAGTTCCTCTTCCTTGTATTTTTTGAATTCCTCTGCCCTCATTTCTTCATGCCTAAGCCATGATGCAAAGGTGATATTGGACATCCCCCACATATGGATTTGAATTCCAATTGTAGGGGTGTGGTAAGATGAGGTTATGTAGGTAGAATTCACACAGTCTAGCTCTTTCCTCCATGTTACAACTCTTCTATGCATCTAAGAAATCCTTGGGGGTATCAAGATTGAATTTCACCAATTTAGCCAATTGAGCAATTTGATTCTTATGCCACTATTCTTTTAGGAACAATGTATATGTCCTAGTTGGTGGTCTACATTCCAACATCTCTATAGACACTTTAGCTATTGTCTTGACTGTAGCTTCCATAATTTCCACATGTTCATTCTTATCATGCAATTACATTTTTTCCTTGTTCAATTTTTATTGTAGCTTCTAGTTTTCCACTCTCAATTTCTAGCTATATTCCACTTTTTGCATAGTCATGATCTGAAATTTTTCATGCATAAGTTGGAGCTGTTTCTCTATCTCTTGAGAAGCCTCTTCTTTCTGTTTTCCTTTGTTGTCTTCTGCCACTCTTTTGCATTTGATGACATCAACTTTGGCTTTCTCTAACTCTAATAAGGTTGCAACGAGGAGCTTCTCTACACGGGTCTTTTTCTTAGAGGTCCCTCCACCACTTAGTTAGTTTAGAATCTGCGCACTGGATTTTTGGAGTAGCATTGCTCAGTAGTATGTTGGGGATGTTGGTTCATAGCGTTTTGTAGTAACATGGCCCAACTTGGGGTGGATGAGCGTGTTGTAAGTGGTGGTAACGAGACTCAGTGGGATATTGGGTACGTAACATTGTGGTATCAGAGCTTACTTTGGGAGAAGTGTGTGACGTGGCCCAACCAGGGGAGGTTGGGGACGTTACATTGTTTCCTTTGAGGAAACCCTTCTTGTAGGGACTTGGTTTTCATACCTTGTCTTGATTAGATAAGGGATTGATATACCCTAGGGTTCCAATCTCTTACCCTAATATTTAAGATACGAATGACCAATTATTAGAGGGGCATACTTCTTGACTGCATAAGCCATAATTGGATGAAAAGGCACTTGTCCTATATCCAACAACTAGCCAAAAAACCCTAAAAATCAAAATCTTTTAATTTTTGTTGTTTAGAAGGAAATCTAATGGTAAAAAATCAAAGAAAAACATTTATTTAGATTTCTTTCAATGTCTAGTGTAAAGTTAATAGTTTATTTTTATTTCTTAGACAAGTTTATCCCATGGTCTATGCTTAATTGTTGATATCTAACCCTAAGGAGGCAAAATGACCATATAGAAAGTAGCTTCAAGGTCTCACATAACATTTTATGGACTAATTAAAGGCATTTCTCAAATCTGGAAATTAAATTGCAGCAATAAAAATAAGAGTTGGTGAAATCCTAGGGCTAGGGTTTGGTGCTACAAGATATATTCTTACTCATACCTAGCCTCTACTTCATTTCTAGATTGTTCTTCCATGCTTATCTTACATATCTAGTGATGAATTTGATCTCTAATGTGCTAACAATTGTTTATAATTTATTTAGAGGTTAATTTGGTGGATCCCAAGTGCCAACTCGTGAAGTGCTAGTGAAACCGTAAGGTAATTCGCCCTCTATTTTATAAGTTCTTGTTTAGTCAATGTTTATACATATTTAGAACTTGTTTGGATGTTATTGTGCATTTTTTTTCACAAAAAAGATTTAGAAGTGGAAAGACAGTCGTAACCTTGTCCTCTCTTAACATATAATCAACTGGTAATCACAAACACACATTGCACCATTGATTCATGCTAAATGTTTTCACTCTTCGTGCTTTAAAATAGCTTAAAGGTGGTTCTAACCTCTTGGAAGTTTTAATTGTAGAGTGATAGACTTAAATACAAATATGAATTTGATAATGTTATTTATCTTACAGATTAGATTTGGCATACACATCCACTAGCTCCTAACATTCTCTTTCAAGTGGATACAATTGTGGTTCATGCTATTATTTCGAGTTGTATATCTTTAAAACATTGTAATCACTTATTAGAATCCTTGTGCATGGTCTTGTTAAATATATTGTGGATTCATTAAAGTAAATTGTAAACTTGCATGGGTACAATTCACTTAAAGAGATTTTCTTTTCATAAACATGGATACCCCCCTTGGAGTCTAGGAGTTGGCCTAAAGTGAAGGCAATAGTGTATTGAGGTGACATTGGTGCACTTCCCATTTTGTTTCCCCAGTTAACACTTATGTTGAGACTTTTCACAATGGTGCTAGTTTAGGTGGAAACAAGCTCCTCTTTAAAGAACTCTATTGTCAAATACTCATTAGGTGTGTCACAGATCAATAAACAAAAAAAATTATTTGCTTGGATGCTGATCCGTGACACACCCATTGTCCAGAAGCTTCTAAAATTCACTTATTGGATAGATTTGAATTTCTATTCGAGTATTTTAATTCAAGAAATGTGATAATGCACATGCAATCATCAAGAAACATGTTAAACTATAAAGAATACTTAATCATGCCATGCACAAAAATAACCAACAACAATCACAACATAAACAAATCACATAGATAATATTTAATACACAACGAAAATAAATATACAAGCATAGAAACACATGACATAGAACTTATCTTTAAAATGTAATTACACCAACTAGATGCGGACATTGGATGTTCCACCCAACCTTAGGCTTTGTTGCACATAAACTCTCTGCAACAGACCACCCTCGAGCCAAGGGTATGAATCTACAAGGAATGGTCTCAAACCGACACTCAGTTTTCCAAACCAATCAACAATTAAGCTCTCACAGGTTTCTCAACTACACAACAATCCGAATTTTCCATCTCTCTTCCCCATTCATCCCGCACAACCCAAAGAGATGAACCTTCTTCTTGTTAGCCTCTTACTCATATACAATCATGAAGTCCTAGTATACCACCTATGTATTTCACATTTAAGGATATAATTTTTATCCTAAGTGTGTTTCTAGTTTCCTACTTTTCCTCCTTCTACCGTATCTCCCGATGAGATGTCCATATGAGAGCAATTGAGGTGGTTTCATTATTGTATTATTTATTTGTATTATTAAAATGATTACAATGTGTGAGAATCCACCATCTTGTGATATCAATTTCTTCAATTGGTATCAGAGCACTTATGGTCTTAAGGGATGGATGTCTCCATAATAGTTTTCCATGGAAGAATTGTAGTGATGGAAGAGTCGGAGCATTAAAGGTTTTGGAAATCTCCATAGCATTTTACAACGATTCAATGGTATGGTGGTTATTCAATTTTTTTAATGGAAAAGAAAATTGAAAATTTTCAACTTGTATATCTACCACTAGTCTTAAGTTTTAGATCTGAAGACTCTTATTCTTCAAAAAATTTCAAGCCAAGTTTACTCATCCTCATGTTGGTCAAATCTCTAAAAATTGCATAAGTGAGCAAATTATTATCCCACTTCATTGAATAAAGGCATTGGCATGAATTTGCTCCATTCGTTATTGCTTACTTGATATATTTACCACGACTATGCATGAATTTCAACAACTTATACAAACACCGTGGAAGGCATGCTTAACAGAGCCACGAGTTATCGATTTTGGAATAGAATGTAAAATTTGTACAAATGGAAACTTGAAACCGAATTTCAGACTGTACACGAATACAAGAATGTAATTATTTGCAGCTTATAACTGTCACCATGATCTATCACCATGATCATTATTTTATGTGATTTTTGTCTGTCGGATTCTCTA